>JAENPR010001564.1:127500-137763 GCA_018135685.1 Themeda triandra | reverse complement strand
AATTCCAAAATACCCAATAGCGTATATTTAAGTTGTTGCAGTTAAAAGCTCGTAGTTGGACTAGCGGTCGCCGGCTTCCGCTTACCACAGAACCGACCTACTCGACCCTTCGTCGGCGATGCGCTCCCCGGCCTTAATTGCCGGGAGCCTCCGGCCACAAGTACTTTGAAGAAATTAGAGTGCTCAAAGCAAGCCATCGTTTCGGATACATTAGCATGGGATAACATCATAGGATTCGTCCTATCAGGTTGGCTCTCTCGGATCGCGGGGAGAGAGTAATGATTAATAGGGACATGGGGCATTCGTATTTCATAGTCGTGAGTAGAAATTCTGGATTTATGAAAGACGAACAACCGCAAAGCATTTGCCAAGGATGTTTTCATTAATCAAGAAACGCAAAAGTTGGGGGCTCGAAGACGATCGATACCGTCCTAGTCTCAACCATAAACGATGCCGACCTCGATCGGCGGATGTTGCTTATAGGACTCCGCCGTACCTTATGAGAAATCAAAGTCTTTGGGTTCCTGGGAGTATGGTCGCAAGGCCGAAACTTAAAGGAATTGACTATGGGCACCACCAGGTGGGAGCCTATGCTTTAATTTGACTCAACACGGGAAACTTACCAGTCCAGACATAGCAAGGATTGACAGGACTCGAGAGCTCTTTCGATTCTATGGGTGGTGGTGCATGGCCGCTTCTAGTTGGTGGAGCGATTTGTCTCGGTTAATTCCGTTAACGAACGAGACCTCACCGCTAACTAGCTATGCGGAGCCATCCCTCCGCAGCCTAGCTTCTTAGAGGGACTATGGCCGTTTAGGCCACTTCAGCTTGAGGCACAATGTGTCCGTGATGCCCTTAGATGTTCTCAAAGCCGCACGCGCTACACCGATGTATTCAACGAGTATATAGCCTTGGCCGATGCCCTGGTAATCTTGGAAATTTCATCGTGATGGGGATAGATCATTGCAATTGTTGGTCTTCAACGAGAATGCCTAGTAAGCGCGAGTCATCAGCCGTTGACTACGTCCCCGCCCTTGTACACACCGCCCGTCGCCCTACCGATTGAACGGTCCTAAGGAAGTGTTCGGATCGCGGCGACGGAGAGGCGGTTCGTCGCCCCCGACGCGAGAAGTCCATTGAACCTATCATTTAGAGGAAGGAGAAAGTCGTAACAAGGTTTCCGTAGGTGAACCCGCGGAAGGATCATTGTCGTGACTTAAACAAAATGCACCGCGAACGGTCTCCATGCCGCCGGGCCTCGGCCTCCGGCCACGGCCCCCGAGCCCGCCCGGCGCAGGGCCACAAGAACCCACGCGCCTTAGGCGTCAAGGAACACTTGTATTGCCTTGCCCGGCGGGAGCGGCCGGGCTTGCCTTCCGCTCCCCGCTAGCCGATGACTTATTAATCCACACGACTCGGCACCGGATATCTCGGCGCGTCGCATCGATGAAGAACGTAGCAAAATGCGATACCCGGTGGAATTGCGTAATCCCGCGAACCATCGAGTTTTTGAACGCAAGTTGCTCCGAGGCCTTCCGGTCGAGGGCACGTCCCGCTCGGGCGTCACGCCAAAAGACACTCCCAAACCACCCTAAGGTGAGGGACGCTGGTGTTTGGCTCCCGTGCCGCAGGCGCGGTGGGCCGGGGTTGGGGTCACGGCGACCGTGGCCTGGGCACAAGACGTGGTGGGCGACATCTAGTTGTTCTCTTGCAAAGGTTCTCCAAGACGCTGTCGGCGTATCGGCCTCTTAGGACCCATCGAGCACCGCACGGCTTCGCCGTCGACCGCGACCCTGTGTCAATGACTACCCGCCGAGTTTAAGCATATAAATAAGCTTGAGGAGAAGAAACTTACAAGGATTCCCCTAGTAACGGCGAGCGAACCGACCAGCCCAGTTTGAGAATCCTGCGTCTTCGACACCCGACCAGTCCGAGAGGCGTCCCGCCCGACGGACCGAGCCCAAGTTCCCCGGAAAGGACGCCGGGAGGGTGAGAGTCCTCGTCCGGCTCCGACTTCCGCGTACCACGAGGCGCCCGCAACGAGCCGGGTTGTTTGGGAATGCAGCCCAACGGCGGTAAACTCCTTCTGCCAAGGCTAAATACAAAGAGAGACCGATAGCGAACAAGTACCGCGAGGAAGATGAAAAGGACTTTGAAAAGAGAGTCAAAGAGTGCTTGAAATTGCCGGAAAGGGAAGCGGACGGGCCGGCGATGCGCTCTCGGCCAGATGCGGAACGGCTTCGCTGTCCGACGATCGTGTGGCGTGGATCGTTGTCGGCCGCGCGGCGTCTGTCCGGGTCCTAGGTGCCTCCGGGCAGCCGCTCGTCGCACGGCCGGATCCGGGCTGCCGCAGCGCGCTCGCGCGCCACGTAACGGCCTCAAGGAAGCCCCATCCGAATCTCGCCTTGAAACACGACCAAGGAGTCCGCATGCGTGCGTAGTCGACGGTTCGGAAACCCGGATGCGTAAGGAAGCCGACGAGCGGAGGCCCTCAAAAGCGCACCGCTCGTCGACCCCGACCTTCCGTGGAAGGGTCAGTTGGAGCACGCCTGCTGGACCCGGAAGATGGTGAACTATGCCCGAGCGGGCGAAGCTGAGGAAACTCGTGGAGGCTCAAGCGATACCGACGTGCAAATCGTTCGTCTCGACTTTGGGTATAGGGCGAAGACTAATCGAACCATCTAGTAGCCGGTTCCCTCCGAAGTTTCCTCAGATAGCCGGAGCCCATTACGAGTTCTATCGGCAAAGCCAATGATTAGAGGCATCGGGGGCGCAACGCCCTCGACCTATTCTCAAACTTTAAATAGTAGGACGCGCACGGCCGCTCCGGTGAGCCGTGCCATGGAATCGGGAGCCCAAGTGGGCCATTTTTGGTGCTGGGACCAAGGGCGTGGGATGAACCGAAGTCGGTTACGGTGTCAACCAAGCACAACCTGTAGAACCCACAAAGGGTGTTGGTCGATTAAGACAAACAGATTCGGTGGTCATGGAAGCTTCCAAACCGCATGAGTGTAACAACTCACCCGCCGAATCAACTAGCCCCGAAATGGATGGCGCTGGAAGCGCGACCCACACCCGGCCATCTGGGCGAGCGCCATGCCCCGATGAGTAGGAGGGCGGCGGCCGCCGTAAAAACCGGCGCGAGCTCGGGCGAGCGGCGCCTGCGCATCTTGGTGGTAGTAGCAAATATTCAAATGAGAACTTTGAAGGCCAAGAGGAGAAAGGTTCCATGTGAACGGCACTTGCACATGGGTAAGCCGATCCTAAGGGATCTGGGTAACTCCCGCCAGAGATGCGGCGATCTTCGGCGTGTTGCCCGAAAGGAATCGGGGTTAAGATTTCCGAGCCGACGTGGCGGTTGACGGGCGACGTTAGGAAGTCCGAGACGCGGCGGGGCCTCGGAAGAGTTATCTTTTCGCGAACGGCCTCGCAACCCCGAATCGGTTCGCTCCGAGGTAGGGTCCAATGGAACAGTGAAGAGCATCAAGAGACGCTGGGCATGGTGATCCGGCAGGCCGCGCTCTTGAAAAATCCGGAGGACCGAGTACCGTCCGACGCCCGGTCGTACTCATAACCGCACTGCCCCATGTGGTGAATGTACCGTCAATGGAACAATGTAGGCAAGGGAAGTCGCAAAACGGATCCAGAATCTCGGGAAAAGGATCGGGCCCCGAGGCTGGGGCTCTGGGTTCCCGGCCCTCAACCCGCTGGGCCGCGGCGGACCGCCGAGCCGCCGACGCGGCGAGCGGGCCGCGTTGCCGGCCGGACGGATCGAACGGGGCTTCCCGGGAGGCTTTCCTCGCGTCGAACAAATCCTACCGTAACTGGGTACTGACAAGGGGAATCCGACCGTTTAATTAAAACAAAGCATTGCGATGGTCTCTAACGGATGCCGACGCAATGTGATTTCTCAAACATCATCAATGTCAAAGGAAGAAATTCAACCAAGCGCTAACAGTATAGTAACTATGACTCTCTTAAGGTAGCCAATGCCTGCCATCTAATTAGTGACGCGCATGAAATGGATTTAATTCAGATTCCCACCGTCCCCCGTCTACTATCCAAATAAAACCACAAATGTTGAACGGCTTGCTGGAATCAGTGGGAAAGAAGACCCCGTTGAGCTTGACTTAGTCCGACTTTGTGAAATGACTTGAGAGTGTAGGATAAGTGGGATGCCTTTCAAGCCATGTGGAAATACCACTACTTTTAACGTTATTTTACTTATTCCGTGCTGCTGGAGATCACTTCCTCCTTTTGGCTCTAAGGTTTGGTTGTACCAAAGCCGATCCAAAGCGGAAGACATTGTCGTGGGGAGTTTGGTCAAGGCAACATCCGTTAAAAGATAACGTTGTGTGTCCTTAAGATGAGCTCAACGAACGTAACTGCAGGAACAAAGGGTAAAAGCTCACTGCTTGATTCCGATTTCCGCAGATTTAACACAACCAGAAAGCGTGGCCTATCGACTTTAGACCTTCTAGTTTGAAGCTAGAGGTGTCGAAAAGTTACCATTGATAACCGGCTTGTGGCGCCAAGCGCTCATAGCGACGTTGCTTTTTGATCCTTCATGTCAGCCTCTTCCTATCATTGTGAAGCGTAATTCACCAAGTGCTGGATTGTTCACCCACCAATAGGGAACGGAGCCGGGTTTAGACCGTCACGTGAGACAGTTAGTTTTACCTCTTCATCAAGACCGTGCCAAAGATAGTAATTCAACCTAGTAACGAGGAACCGCCAGATTCACACAATTGGTCATCGCGCTTGGTTGAAAAGCCACTGGCGTCAAGGCCTGTGGTGCTTGACATGACCGAACGCCTAAGTCGGGATCCAGCAACCGCGCCTGTGCCTGCCTTTCGCGCCCCGACCTACATTAGGGCTGCTCGCGCCCCAAGGGCCCGTGCCATTGGCTCACCCTGCCCGGGCCGACGATACCATGCTGCGAGCCGCCTCAAGCTCCCTTCCTCACTGCGGCAATGTTAACTTCGTACGACTTAAACGCGACAGGCATTGTAAGGGCAGAGGGCTTGCCGCCACGATCCACTGGATCCAGCCTCTTCGTCAGATTTTGATTCGTCCCTCCCCCCTCAACTCAACTACACAAAGGGCCACGCCGTTCTGAATCCGTGACGCGCGGCGACAATCCGAAACGAGCGAGAGACGGGAATTTGGCTAAGTCAAGGCAAGTCGTTCAACCTCCGCGGTGACAAAGACCACGGCGAATCGCAAAAGCCGCGAACTTGGCGAAGTCACACGGCACGCCGTCGTGAGATCCGCCCGACACGGTCCGTCCGTCCACCGCCAAACAAGGGATTGTGAATGAAGGATCTCATTGCATGAGTCGGTATGGGCAATGGTGACAACTTTAGGTGAGCTCACACCCGAACTAGCTCACGTGATGGAGTCATTGCATATAGGAAGCCACAAGGCATTCCTAAGGTTCTTCAACGGCCTAAACCGTCACTAGTAACGCCAACGGACTCCAAGGTGGGACGACCAAGCCGGCCTTAGCCAAGTTTGGTCCATCTCGTGAAGAAACACGACTCCCAAAGCAACACCGGAAACCATCGCTTCGGCCGAAAACGACGCGAATTTGGGCCGAAACCGCGTCGCGCGCTCAAGTCCGGTAAATCTCGTGAAGAAACACGACTCCCAGCGCAACTTAGCGGAAACCATCGTTTCGCCAAAACGACGCGAATTTTGGCTGGAAACCGCGTCGCGCGCCAAGTCCGGTAAACATGTGAAGAAACACGACTCCAAAGCAACTTAGCGGAAACCATCGTTTCTGCTGAAAACGACGCGAATTTTGGCCGAAAAACCGCGCGCGCGCCAAGTCCGGTAAATCTGTGAAGAAACACGACTCTCGGCGCAACTTAGCGAAACCATCGTTTCTGCTGAAAACGACGCAATTTTGGCTGAAAATCCGTCGCGCGCCAAGTCCGGTAAATCTCGTGAAGAAACACGACTCCTGTGCGCAACTTAGCGGAAACCATCGTTTCTGCAAAACGACGCCAATTTTGGCTGAAAAACCGCGCCGCGCGCCAAGTCCGGCAACTGTGAAGAAACACGACTCCCAGCGAATTGAGCGGAAACCATCGTTTCTGCTGAAAACGACGCGAATTTTGGCTGAAAAACGCCGCGCCCAAGTCCGGTAAACCCGTGAAGAAACACGACTCCCAGGCGCAACTTAGCGGAAACCATCGTTTCGCTGAAAACGACGCGACTTGCCGAAAAAACGGGCGCGCCAAGTCCGGTAAATCTGTGAAGAAACACGACTCCCAGGCGCAACTTAGCTGAAACCATCAAGCTTCTCGCTGAAAACGACGCTGAATTTTGGCTGAAAACATGTCGCGCGCCAAGTCCGGAATCCGTGAAGAAACACGACTCCCAGCGCAACTTTAGGGAAACCATCGTTTCGCTGAAAACGACGCGAATTTTGGCTGGAAAACCGCGCGCGCCAAGTCCGGTAACTCCCCCGAACCTCCCGAACCGCTACGTAACCCGGAGGTGGGTATGCGTCCCCGTATAGTATGGAGTGAGGGTTCGCCGGGCCGAGAACCAAGGCAAACGAAGGCGAAACGACATGTTTCGCATCATTTCTGGGGTGATCTCCCAAATGACGCCACCTCCTACGGCCATGGCCGGCCGGGCCACCCTCCCGTGGCCGGCCACGGGGCCGGCCGCTGGGCCGTTGGTGGCCATAGGTGGCCAGCCAGCCTCCCCGAGGCCGGGCCGAGGCCGGCCAGGTTGGCCGCGTTGGTGGCCACGGCCGCCGCCAGCCTTCCCCGGGTCGGCTTGGCTGGCCACGGTTGGCCGCTGGTGGCCATAGGTGGCCAAGGCTTCCCCGAGGCCGCCTGGGCTGGCCACGCTTGGTCAAGCAGGCCATGGCCGGGCCAGCTTCCCGTGGGTCGGCTTCGGCTGGCCACGGCCGTCGTTGGTGGCTAGGAGGTGGCCACGGTGGCCAGACCGTCCGATAAGTTTAGTTGCCCCTGCTCGGGACCTTCGGTGCCGTCCCCGCAGCGCACTCATCGTGCATAGCATGGAGGATGCTTTGGATGGCTTAACCGTCGTGGGTTGGCGCCGGCGCATGAGTTGTTTTGGACCCGTGATCGCTTGAGGCCCCCGGCCGATGTGCGGGCCGACTCCCGGCACCGTTGTCCCTTCATTTGTGTGGGGAAATTCTACCTACTGATTGACAAGTGCTTGCGTGCCGCTACCCGCTCCACGGAAGTCATGCGTCGCTAAATGTTGCCTACGTCGAGCGCGCCCCATGGGTGTGCCTCGCTTGGCTGAGAAGTGCTTGTGGCGTTGCCTCGTACTACCGTCCCGCCTAGGCCGTGCACCAAGGACACCCGCTTGCGCTTTGGCTGCGATGCGGCTAACTGAGGGCCGAGGGCGCCGACTCCCGTGCCTAAAACTCGACCCGTTAGGAAATCACGCACCACCTAGCTAACACCTTGTGTGGGGAGTACGGCGCCGGCCGTCGATGAGGACGTGCTACCTCGGTTGATCCCGCGCAGTCATATGCTTGTCTCAAAGATTAAGCCATGCATGTGCAAGTATGAACTAATTCCTGAACCGGAAACCGCGAATGGCTCATAAAATCAGCTATAGTTTGTTTGATGGTACGTATACTCGATAACCGTAGTAATTCTTAGAGCTAATACGTGCAACAAACCCCGACTTCCGGAGGGGCGCATTTATTAGATAAAAGGCCGACGCGGGCTCGCTCGCGGATCCGATGATTCATGATAACTTGGCGGATCGCACGGCCCTCGTGCCGCGACGCATCATTCAAATTTCGCCTCTATCAACTTTCGATGGTAGGATAGGGGCCTACCATGGGTGGTGACGGGTGACGGAGAATTAGGGTTCGATTCCTGAGAGGAGCGAGAAACGGCTACCACATCCAAGGAAGGCAACAGCGCGCAAATTACCCAATCCCGACACGGAGGTAGTGACAATAAATAACAATACCGGCGCGTTAGTGTCTCGGTAATTGGAATGAGTACAATCTAAATCCCTTAACGAGGATCCATTGGAGGGCAAGTCTCGGGTGCCAAGAACATGTAATTCCAGCTCCAATAGCGTATATTTAAGTTGTTGCGCTTAAAAGCTCGTAGTTGGACCTTGGGCTTGGGGGCTTCCGCTCACGGCGAGAACCGACCTACTCGACCCTTCGCCGGGGCGGCGCTCCCGGCCTTAATTGGCCGGGTCGTGCTCTCCGGCGCTGCTACTTTGAAGAAATTAGAGTGCTCAGCAAGCCATCGCTCTGGATACATTAGCATGGGATAACATCATAGGATTCCGGTCCTATTGTGTTGGCCTTCGGATCGGAGAGTAATGATTAATAGGGACAATGGGGCATTCAGATATTTCATAGTCGTAGGTGAAATTCTTGGATTTATGAAAGACGAACAACCGCAAAGCATTTGCCAAGGATGTTTTCATTAATCAAGAACGAAAGTTGGGGGCTCAAGACGATCGATACTGCCCAGTCTCAACCATAAACGATGCCGACCAGTGGATCGGCGGATGTTGCTTATAGGACTCCGCACACCATGAGAAATCAAAGTCTTTGGGTTCCGGGGAGTATGGCTCTGTAAGGTCAAACTTAAAGGAATTGACGGAAGGGCACCACAGCGTGGAGCCTCCGGGGCTTAATTTGACTCAACACGGGAAACTTACCAGTCCGTACATAGCAAGGATTGGACAGACCGAGAGCTCTTTCTTTGATTCTATGGGTGGTGGTGCATGGCCGCTCTTAGTTGGTGGAGCGATTTGTCCGGGTTAATTCCGTTAACGAACGAGACCTCAAATCGCTAACTAGCTATGCGGAGCCATCCCTCCGCCTAGCTTCTTAGAGGGACTATGGCCGCTTAGGCCACGGAAGTTTGAGGCAATAATGTGTCCGTGATGCCCTTAGATGTTCTGGCCGCACGCGCGCTTACACCGATGTATTCAACGAGTATATAGCCTTGGCCGACAGCCCGGTAATCTTGGGAAATTTCATCGTGACGGGGATAGATCATTGCAATTGTTGGTCTTCAACGAGGAATGCCTAGTAAGCGCGAGTCATCGCCGCTTGACTACGTCCCCGCCTTTGTACACACCGCCCGTCGCTCCTACCGATTGAATGGTCCGGTGAAGTGTTCGGATCGCGGCGACGAGGCGGCTCCGCCGCCCCCGACGTCGCGAGAAGTCCATTGAACCTTATCATTTAGAGGAAGGAGAAGTCGTAATAAGGCTCTCGTGAGGTGAACCCGCGGAAGGATCATTGTCGTGACCCTTAAACAAAATGCATCACCGCTAACGCTGTCTCTCATGCCGGGGCCTCGCCCGGCCACGGCCCCCCCGAGCCCGGCTCCGGCGAGGGGCCACAAAAGAACCCACGGCGCCTTAGGCGTCAAGGAACACTTGTATTGCCTTGCTCGGCGGAGCGGCCGGCTTGCCTTCCGCCCCCGCGCAACATGACTTATTAATCCACACGACTCTCTAAGAACGGATATCTCGGCTCTCGATCGATGAAGAACGTAGCAAAATGCGATACCTCGGTGTGAATTGCGTAATCCCGCGAACCATCGAGTTTTTGAACGCAAGTTGCGCCCGAGGCCTTCTGGTCGAGGGCACGTCACGCTCGGGCGTCACGCCAAAAGACACTCCCAAACCACCCTAAGGTGAGGGACGTGTGTTTGGCTCCCGTGCCGCAGGGCGCGCAGGCCGGGTTGGGCTGCCGGCGAATCGTGGCCGGGCACAAGACGTGGTGGGCTACATCTAGTTGTTCTCTGCAGGCTCCCTAAGACGCGGCGCGTACGGGCCCTTAGGACCCATCGAGCACCGCAGGGCCAGCCGCGCTGGACCGTACCCTGTGTCACGGACTACCCGGGCCGAGTTTAAGCATATAAATAAGCGGAGGAGAAGAAACTTACAAGGATTCCCCTAGTAACGGCGAGCGAACCGACCAGCCTTTGGCTTGAGAACCGGCGTCTTCGACACCCGAATTGTAGTCCGGAGAGGCGTCCCGCCGACGGACCGAGCCCAAGTTCCTCGCGGAAAGGGACGCTCGGGAGGGTGAGAGCCCCGTCCGGCCCGGACCCCGTCGCACCACGAGGCGCCGTCAACGAGTCGGGTTGTTTGGGAATGCAGCCCAAATCGGGCGGTAACTCCGTCCAAGGCTAAATACAGCGGAGACCGATAGCGAACAAGTACCGCGAGGGAAAGATGAAAAGGACTTTGAAAAGAGAGTCAAAGAGTGCTTGAAATTGC
>JAENPR010001564.1:107500-125000 GCA_018135685.1 Themeda triandra | reverse complement strand
GAGACAAAGTTAGTTTTACCCTACCGATGACCGTGCCGCGATAGTAATTCAACCTAGTACGAGAGGAACCGCTGATTCACACAATTGGTCATCGCGCTTGGTTGAAAAGCCGTGGCGCGGCTTACCGTGTGCCGGATTATGACCGAACGCCTCTAAGTCGAATCCAAGCTAGCAACCGGCGCCCGTGCCCGCCGCGCCCCGACCCACATTAGGGCGTTCGCGCCCAAGGGCCCGTGCCATTGGCCTGCCGCCCGGCCGACGCGCCGCGGCGAGCCGCCTCGAAGCCCTTCCTCACGGCGGCGGGCTAATCCTTTGCGCATTCCGACTTAAAACGCGACAGGCATTGTAAGTGGCAGAGTGGCCTTGCCGCCACGATCCACCGAGATCCAAATTCCCTTCGTCGCACGGATTCGTCCCTCCCCTCAACTCAACTACACAAGGGCCACGTCAGGTTCGGAATCCGCGTGACGCGCGGCGACAATCCGAAACGAGCGAGAGACGGGAATTTGGCTAAGTCAGAAGGCAAGTCAGGTTCAACCTCCGCGTGACAGCACCACGGCGAATCGCAAAAGCCGCGAACTTGGCGAAGTCACACGGCACGTCAGGCTAGAGATCCGCCTGACACGGTCCGTCCGTCCACTGCCAAACAAGGGATTGTGAAATGAAGGATCTCATTGCATGAGCCTGGTATGGGCAATGGTGACAACTTTAGGTGAGCTCACACCGAACTAGCTCACGTGATGGAGCTCATTGCATATAGGAAGCCACACAAGGCATTCCCAAGGTTCTTCAACTAGGCCTAAACCGACTAGTAACGGCCAACGGACTCCAAGGTGGGACGACTCAAGCCGGCCTTAGCCAAGTTTGGTCCATCTGTGAAGAAACACGACTCCTGTGCGCAACTTAGCTTAAAACCATCGTTTCTCACAAAACGCGTACGCGACTCAGCCGAAAATCATGGCCGCGCCAAGTCCTAAGAATCAAGTGAAGAACACGACTCCCAGCAACTTAGCTTTAAACCATCGCTTTCGAAAACGACGCTAATTTTGGCCGAAAACCGCTGCCGCGCTGAAGTCCTGGTGAATCATGAAGAAACACGACTTCAGCGCACTTAGCTTAAACCATCGCTTTCAATAAAACGACGCGTTAATTTTGGTCAAAACCGCGTCGCGTCAAGTCCTAAGAATCAGTGAAGAAACACGACCCTCGGGCGCAACTTAGCGAAAACCATCAAGTCACTAAACGACGCGAATTTTACGAAAATCGCGTCAAGGCCAAGTCCTGCAGAATCACTGGTGAAGAAACACGACTCAGCGCAATCTCATGAACCATCAAGCTTTCAGCCGAAACGACGCTTGACTTACCAAAACCGTCACAGCGCCAAGTCCTAAGAATTGGTGAAGAAACACGACTCCTGTGCGCAACTTAGCGAAACCATCGTTTCGCGAAAAACGACGAATTTTGGCCGAAAACCGCTGCGCGCCAAGTCCGGTAAATCGTGGAAGAAACATTTCACTCCCAGCGCAACTTAGCGTAAACCATCGTTTCGCTGAAAACGACGCGAATTTCATTAAAATCACAGCTGCGCTAAGTCCCAGAATCCGTGGAAGAACACTTCCACTCCCAGGCGCAACTTAGCTTAACTATCGTCATTGAAACGATTAATTTTGGTCAAAATCATGGCCGCGTCAAGTCCTAAGAATCAGGAAGAACACGACTCCCAGTTAGTCCTAGCGGAAACCATCGTCGCTGAAAAACGACGCAATTTTGGCTGGAAACCGCCGCGCTCAAGTCCCAGAATCCCCCTAACCTCCTCGAAATCCGCCACGTAACTCCGGAGGTGGGCATGCGTCCGGTATAGTATGGAGCGAGGGTTCGCTGGCCGAGAACCAAGGCAAACGAAGGCGAAACGACATGTTTCGCATCATTTCTTGGGTGATCTCCCACGACGCCCACCTCCTACGGCCATGGCTGGCCAGCCACCTCCCGCGGTCGGCTCACGCTGGCCGGCGGTTGGCCGTTGGTGGCCATAGGTGGCCAGCAGCCCCCGAGGCCGCCGAGGCCGGCCGGTTGGCCGTTGGTGGCCACGGCCGGCCAGCAGCTTCCCGTGGTCGGTTTGGCCGGCCACGCTGGGTCGCTGGTGGCCATGGGCGGCCAGCAGCCTCCTGAGGCCAGCCAAGGCTGGCCACGCTTGGCTGTTGGTGGCCATGGCCGGCCGCGCCTCTTCCCGTGGTCGGCTTCGGCCGGCCACGGCCGGCCGCGGTGGCTAGAGGTGGCGCGGGCTAGACCGCTGCCGGATAAGTTTAGGTTGCTCCGTGGTCGTGGACCTTCGGTTGCCGTCCCGCAGCGTACTCATCGTGCATAGCATGGAGGGATGCTTTGGATGGCTTAACCGGCCGGGCTACGCCGGCGCATGAGTTGTTTTGGACCCGTGGATCGCTGGGAGGCCCCCGTCAGATGTGGCCGACTCCCTACACTGTCCCTTCATTTGTGTGGGGAAATTCTACCTACCGGATTGACAAGTGCTTGCCGCTACCCGTTCCACGGGAAGCTGCGTCGCAAATGTTGCCTACGCGAGCGCGCCCTGGGTGTGCCTCGTCGGTTGAGAAGTGCTTGTGGCGTTGCCTCGTACTACCGTCCGCCTAGGCCGGTAGCACCAAGGACACCTCGCTTTGCGCTTTGGCTGCGGATGCGCTAACGTTGAGGGCCGGAGGGCGTCGACTCCGTGCCTAAAACTCGCCCATAGGAAATCACGACAAATGACCTAGCTAACACCTGTGTGGAGGCCGGCGCCGGCCGCCGACGAGGACGTGCTACCGGGTTGATCCTGGCTGTAAGTCATATGCTTGTCTCAAAGATTAAGCCATGCATGTGCAAGTATGAACTAATTCGAACCGTGAAACCGCGAATGGCTCATTAAATCAGCTTATAGTTTGTTTGATGGTACGTATACTTCGGATAACCGTAGTAATTCTAGAGCTAATACGTGCAACAAACCCCGACTTCCTAAGGGCGCATTTATTAGATAAAGGCCGACGCGGGCTCGCGCCGATCCGATGATTCATGATAACTTGGCGGATCGCACGGCCCTCGTGTCGGCGACGCATCATTCAAATTTCGCCCTATCAACTTTCGATGGTAGGATAGGGGCCTACCATGGTGGTGACGGTGACGAGAATTAGGGTTCGATTCCCGTGAGAGGGAGCCCGAGAAACGGCTACCACATCCAAGGAAGGCAGCAGAGCGCAAATTACCCAATCCCGGACACGGGAGGTAGTGACAATAAAATAACAATACCGGGCGTTAGTGTCCGTAATTGAATGAGTACAATCTAAATCCCTTAACGAGGATCCATTGGAGGGCAAAGTCCGGGTGCCAAGAAATTTTCAGCGGTAATTCCAGCTCCAATAGCGTATATTTAAGTTGTTGCGTTTAAAAAGCTCGTGAGGACCTGGCTGGTCGGCCGGCCGCCTCACGCGAGAACCGACTCTACTCGACCCTTCTCGTCGGCGCATGCGCTCCCGGCCTAATTGGCCGGGTCGTGCCTCCGGCGCTCAAGTATTTCTGAAGAAATTAGAGTGCTCAAAGCAAGCCATCGCCTGGATACATTAGCATGGGATAACATCATAGATTCCGGTCCTATTGTGTTGGCCTTCGATCGGAGTAATGATTAATAGGACAAATAAAATCATTCGATATTTCATAGTCGAGGGTGAAATTTTGGATTTATGAAAGACGAACAACTCACAAAGCATTTGCCAAGGATGTTTTCATTAATCAAGAACGAAAGTCAGGGCTCAAGACGATCGATACCGTCCCAGTCTCAACCATAAACGATGCCGACTGTGATCGGATGTTGCTTATAGGACTCCGCACGGCACCTTATGAGAAATCAAAGCCTTTGGGTTCCGGGGGAGTATGGTCGCAAGGCCGAAACTAAAGGAATTGACAAGGGCACCACAGCGTGAGCCCAAGTGCAAGGCTTAATTTGACTCAACACGGGAAACTTACCAGGTCCGCATAGCAAGATTGACAGACCAGAGCCTCTTTCTGATTCTATGGGTGGTGGTGCATGGCCGTTTCCAGTTGGTGGAGCGATTTGTCCTCGTTAATTCCGTTAACGAACGAGACCTCACCTCGCTTAACTAGCTATGCGGAGCCATCCCTCCGCAGCTAGCTTCTTAGAGGGACTATGGCACAAGCAGGCCACGGAAGTTTGAGGCACAATGTGTCCGTGATGCCCTTAGATGTTCCGTCGCACGCGCGCACACCGATGTATTCAACGAGTATATAGCCTTGGCCGATGTCCGGTAATCTTGGGAAATTTCATCGTGATGGGGATAGATCATTGCAATTGTTGGTCTTCAACGAGGAATGCCTAGTAAGCGCGAGTCATCAGCCGCGTTGACTACGTCCCCGCCCTTGTACACACCGCCTGTCGCTCCTACCGATTGAATGGTCCTGAAGTGTTCGGATCGCGGCGACGGAGGCGGCTCCGCCGCCCGACGTCAAGAGAAGTCCATTGAACCTTATCATTTAGAGGAAGGAGAAGTCGTAACAAGGTTTCGTAGGTGAACCTGCGGGAAGGATCATTGTCGTGACCTCTTAAACAAACACCGCGAACGCTGCCTCTCATGCCGGGGCCTCGGCCCGGCCACGGCCCCCGAGCTCCGTTCCGGGCGGAGGGGCCACAAAGAACCCACGCGCCTAGGCGTCAAGGAACACTTGTATTGCCTTGCTCGGCGGAGCGGCGGGCTTGCCTCTCCGCTCCCGCGCAGCGATGACTTATTAATCCACACGACTCGGCAACTACATCTCGGCTCTCGCATCGATGAAGAACGTAGCAAAATGCGATACCCGGTGGAATTGCGTAATCCTGCGAACCATCGAGTTTTTGAACGCAAGTTGCGCCGAGGCCTTCTCGTCGAGGGCATCGTCTCGTCCGGGCGCACGCCAAAAGACACTCCCAAACCACCCTAAGGTGAGGGACGTGGTGTTTGGCTCCCCGGTGCCGCAGGGCGCGGTGGGCCGGGGTGGGGCCGCGGCGAATCGTGCCTGGGCACAGACGTGGGCTTACATCTAGTTGTTCTCGGTGGCAGAAGGCCCCGGACGCGGCCGGCGCATTGGGCCCTTAGGACCCATCGAGCACCGCAGCGCCCGCCGCTTCGACCGCGACCCTGTGTCGGTTTGACTACTCACGAGTTTAAGCATATAAATAAGCGGAGGAGAAGAAACTTACAAGGATTCCCCTAGTAACGGCGAGCGAACCGGACCAGCCCAGCTTGAGAACCTGGCGTCTTCGACACCCGAACTGTAGTCCGGAGAGGCGTCCCGGGCCACGGACCGAGCCCAAGTTCCTCGGAAAGGGACGCCTCGGGAGGGTGAGAGCCCTCGTCCGCCCGGGACCGCCGCACCACGAGGCGCCAATCTAGCTCGGGTTGTTTGGGAATGCAGCCCAAATCGGGCGGAAACTGGCCCAAGGCTAAATACAAAGGAGAGACCGATAGCGAACAAGTACAGTGATGGAAAGATGAAAAGGACTTTGAAAAGAGAGTCAAAGAGTGCTTGAAATTGCCGTGAGGGAAGCGGATGGGGTCAACATGCGCCCCTGGCCGTATGCGGAACGGTTCTCGCTGGTCCGCCGATCGGGCCAGCGGATCGTTGTCGACGCGCGGCGGCCTAAGCCCGGGGCCCTAGGTGCCTCCGGCAGCCGCCAAGACGGCACGGCCGGTATCCGCGCCGTTGCAAGGCGCGCTCGGCATCAAGGCAACGCCCGCGAGCCTCCCATCCGACCCGTCTTGAAACACGACTCAAGGAGTCCGACATGCGTGCGAGTCGACGGGTTCTGAAACCTGGGATGCGCAAGGAAGCTGACGAGCGGGAGGCCCTCAAAAGCCGCACCACCGGCCGACCCCGATCTTCCGGTGCGAAGGGTTCGAGTTGGAGCATCACTGTCGGACCCGAAAGATGGTGAACTATGCCTCGAGCGGCGGCTGAGGAAACTCGTGAGGCTCGGCGACCGACGTGCAACCGTTCGTCTGACTTGGGTATAGGGGCGAAAGACTAATCGAACCATCTAGTAGCCGGGTTCCCTCCGAAGTTTCCCTCAGATAGCTGGAGCCCATTACGAGTTCTATCGGTAAAGCCAATGATTAGAGGCATCGGGGCGCAACGCCCTCGACCTATTCTCAAACTTTAAATAGGTAGGACGGCACGGCCTCCGGTGAGCCGTGCCATGGAATCGGAGCCCAAGGGGCCATTTTTGGTAAAGCGTAACCGGCGATGATGAACCTAAGCCGGGTTACGGTGCCGAATCAAGCGCTAACCTAGAACCCACAAAGGGTGTTGGTCGATTAAGACACAGACGGTGGTCATGGAAGTCGAAATCCGCTAAGGAGAGTGTAACAACTCACCCGCCGAATCAACTAGCCCCGAAAAATGGATGGCGCCGAAGCGCGACCCACACCCGGCCATCCGGGCGAGCGCCATGCCCCGATGAGTAGGAGGGCGCTGCGGCGCCGCAAAACCCGGGCGAGCCCGGAGCGATGCTACGGATCTTGGTGGTAGTAGCAAATATTCAAATGAGAACTTTGAAGGCCGAAGAGGAGAAAGGTTCCATGTGAACGGCACTTGCACATGGGTAAGCCGATCCTAAGGGATCTGGGTAACCCCGGTGCATAGCGATCTCGCGTGTTGCCCGAAAGGGAATCAAGATTTCCCGAGCCGGACGTGGCGGTTGACGGCGACGTTAGGGAAGTCCGAGACGCCGGCGGGGGCCTCGGGAAGAGTTATCTTTTCGCTTAACGGCTCGTCAACCGGAATCGGTTCACCGGAGGTAGGGTCCAGTGGCTGGAAGAGCACCGCACGTCGCGCGTCCTGAGCCCCGGCGGCCCTTGAAAATCCGGAGGACCGAGTACCGTCCCACGCCCGGCCGTACTCATAACCGCACAGTCTCCAAGGTGAAATGCTCTCCGGCCAATGGAACAATGTGGGCAAGGGAAGTCGGCAAAACGGATCCGTAACTTCGGGAAAAGGATTGGCTCGAGGGTTGGGCTCGGGGGTCCGCCCCGAACCCGCTGGCCGCCGGCGGATCGTCGAGCCGCCACGCGGCGAGAGCTGGCCGCGTGCCGGCTGGGACGGACTGAACGGCTTCCGGAGCTTCCTCTCGCGGCCGAACAACCGACTCAGGTACCTGACAAGGAATCTGAATCGCTTAATTAAAACAAAGCATTGCGATGGTCCCCACTATGATGCCGACGCAATGTGATTTCTCGCCTAAAGGTTCGAATGTCAAAGTGAAGAAATTCAACCAAGCGGTAACCATGGGAGTAACTATGACTCTCTTAAGGTAGCCAAATGCCTCGTCATCTAATTAGTGACGCGCATGAATGGATTAACGAGATTCCCACTGTCCCCGTCTACTATCCAAATAAACCACAGCCAAGGAACGGGCTTGCTTTAACCGGGGAAAGAAGACCCCGTTGAGCTTGACTCTAGTCCGACTTTGTGAAATGACTTGAGAGGTGTAGGATAAGTGGAGCCTTCAGCGCAAGTGAAATACCACTACTTTTAACGTTATTTTACTTATTCCGTGGGTTGAAGCGGGAGACGCCCCTCCTTTTGGCTCTAAGGCTTGGTTGTACCAGCCGATCCAAAGCGAAGACATTGTCGTGGGAGTTTGGTCATGGCGTACATCTCAAAAGATAACGCAGGTGTCCTAAGATGAGCTCAACGAGAACAAAATCTCGTGTGGAACAAAAGGGTAAAAGCTCGTTTGATTCTCGATTTCCAGTATTTCAATACGAACCGTGAAAGCGTGGCCTATCGATCCTTTAGACCTTCGGAGTTTGAAGCTAGAGGTGTCGAAAGTTACCACAGTGGATAACCGGCTTGTGGCAGCCAAGCGTTCATAGCGACGTTTGCTTTTGATCCTTCGATGTCGGCTCTTCCTATCATTGTGAAGCGTAATTCACCAAGTGTTGGATTGTTCACCCACCAATAGGGAACGTGAGCCGGGTTTAGACCGTCGTGAGACAGTTAGTTTTACCCTACCGATGACCGTGCCGCGATAGTAATTCAACCTAGTACGAGAGGAACCGTTGATTCACACAATTGGTCATCGCGCTTGGTTGAAAAGCCGCGGGCGCGGCTACCGTGTGCCGGGACATGACCGAACGCCTCTAAGTCGTAATCCAAGCTAGCAACCGGCCCTCGTGCCCGCGCCGCCCCCGACCCCATTAGGCGTTTCGCGCCCTAAGGGCCTGTGCCATTGGCCTGGGCCCCGGCTGGACGGGCATATGGGAAGCGCCATTGAAGCTCCTTCACGGCGCGGTCAATCCTTTGCATCTTCCGACTTAAACGCGACATGTGGCATCAGAAGTGGCGAGTGGCCTTGCCGCCACGATCCACCGAGATCCAGCCCTTCGTCGCACGGATTCGTCCCTCCCCTCAACTCAACTACACAAGGGCCACGTCAGTTCGGAATCCGCGTGACGCGCGGCGACAATCCGAAAACGAGCGAGAGACGGGAATTTGGCTAAGTCAAGGCAAGTCAGTTCAACCTCCGCGTGATGCCAGACCACGGCGACCGCAAAAGCCGCGAACTTGGCGAAGTCACACGCACGTCGTGCTAGAGATCCGCCCCCGACACGGTCCGTCCCATTCACCGCCAAACAAGGATTGTGAAATGAAGGATCTCATTGCATGAGCTCTGCAAGGGCAATGGTGACAACTTTAGGTGAGCTCACACCGAACTAGCTCACGTGATGGAGCTCATTGCATATAGGAAGCCACACAAGGCATTCCCAAGGTTCTTCAACGGCCTAAACCGACTAGTAACGCTTAACGGACCTAAGGTGGACACCAAGCCGCCTTAGCCAAGTTTGGTCCATCTCGTGAAGAAACACGACTCCTGCGCAACTTAGCGAAACCATCGCTTTCGCGAAAACGACGCGAATTTGGGCCGAAAACCGTCGCGCTCAAGTCCCAGAATTGCAGAAGAAACACGACTCCTGTGCGCAACTTAGCGGAAACCATCGTTTCGCCGAAAACGACGCGACTTTACGAAAACCGCGTCGCGCGCCAAGTCCTGGAAACTGGGTGAAGAAACACGACCCTGAAGAACTTAGCGAAACCATCGTTTACCGAAAACGACGCGAATTTTGGCCGAAAACCGCTGGGCCGCGCGCCAAGTCCGGAATCCGTGAAGAAACACGACTGGGCGCAACTTAGCTTAAACCATCAAGCTACGAAAACGACGCGAATTTTGGCTGAAAAGGCTCGCGCCAAGTCCTGGGTGAATCGTGAAGAAACACGACCCTGTGCGCAACTTAGCTTAAACCATCAAGCTTCGCGAAAACGACGCGAATTTTACCAAAACCGCGCCGCGCGCCAAGTCCTGGGTGAATCAGTGAAGAAACACGACTCCTAGCGCAACTTAGCGTGAAACCATCAAGCTGAAAAAAACGCGAATTTTGGCAAAATCACGCGCGCCAAGTCCGAGAACTGGAAGAAAAACACGACCAGCGCAACTTACGAAAACCATCGCTTTCTCACGAAAACGACGCGAATTTTGGCCGAAAACCGCCGCGCCAAGTCCGGTAACTGCGGAAGAAACACGACTCCTGGGGGCGCAACTTAGCGGAAACCATCAAGCTTCGCCGAAAACGACGCGACTTTTGGACCGAAAAACCGGCCGCGCGCCAAGTCCGGTGAAATCTCGTGAAGAAACACGACTCCCAAAGCAACTTAGCGGAAACCATCGTTTCTCGAAAACGACGCCAATTTTGGCTGAAAACCAAGGCCGCGCGCCAAGTCCAGAATCCCTAACCTCCCGAAATCCGCTACGTAACCCGGGAGTGGGCATGCGTCCCGGTGAGCAGAGGAGGAGGGTTCGCCGGGCTTCGAGAACCAAGGCAAAACGAAGGCGAAACGACATGAGCCGATCATTTCAAGTGATCTCCCCAACGACGCCACCTCCCTACGCCTGGCGTACGTCAGCCAGCCTCCCGTGGCCGGCTCACGCCGCCGCGGTTGGCCGTTGGTGGCCATAGGGTGGCCGCCAGCCTTTCCCGAGGCCGCCGAGGCCGGCTGTGGTTGGCTGTTGGTGGTGCCGCGCCGGCGCCAGCCTTCCCGTGGGAACGGCTTTGGCTGGCCACTCGCTGGCCGTTAGGCCATAGGTGGCCGCCACTTTCCGAGGCCAGCCAAGGCCGGCCACGCTTGGGCCGTTGGTGGCCATGGCCGGCCAGCAAACGCTTTCCCGTGGTCGGCTTCGCTGGCACGCCGGTCACAGGCTGTGAGGTGGCCGGCCGCGGTGGCTAGACTGCTGGGTTTTAAAGTTTAGGTTGCTCCCGTGCTCGTGGACCTTCTGTCAGCCCCGCAAGGTACTCATCGTGGCTAGCATGGAGGGATGCTTTGGATGGCTTAACTGCCGTGCATATTACTCGGCGCATGAGTTGTTTTGGACCCGTGGATCGTCGGAGCCCCCGTCGATGTGCGGCCGACTCCCGCACTGTCCCTTCATTTGTGTGGGGAAATTCTACCTACCGGATTGACAAGTGCTTGCGCTACCTGCTCCACGGAAGCTGCGTTCGCTAAATGTTGCCTACGCGAGCGCGCCATGGGTGTGCCTCGCCGGCTGGAGAAGTGCTTTGTGGCGGTTTCCTCTGACACCGTCCGCCTAGGGCCGGTAGCACCAAGGACACTCGCTTGCGCTTGGTTGCGGGATGCGGCTAACGCAGGGCCGGAGCGCGACCGCGTGCCTAAAACTCTCACTGCAGAAATCACGACAAATGCCCGACCTAGCTAACACCTTGTGGAGGGCCGGGCGCCGCTGTCGATGAGGACGTGCTACCCGGCTGATCCCCAAATGGCCATATGCTTGTCTCAAAGATTAAGCCATGCATGTGCAAGTATGAACTAATTCGAACCGTGAAAAACCCGAATGGCTCATTAAATCAGCTTATAGTTTGTTTGATGGTACGTATACCTCTGGATAACCGTAGTAATTCTAGAGCTAATACGTGCAACAAAACCCGACTCTCCGGGGAGGGGCGCATTTATTAGATAAAGGCCGACGCGGGCTCACGTCGATCCGATGATTCATGATAACTTGGCGGATCGCATGCCCTCGTGCTCTAGCGACGCATCATTCAAATTTCTCGCCCTATCAACTTTCGATGGTAGGATAGGGGCCTACCATGGTGGTGACTGTGACGGAGAATTAGGGTTCGATTCCCGAGAGGGAGCTCCGTGAAACGGCTACCACATCCAAGGAAGGCAAGAGGGCGCGCAAATTACCCAATCCCGACACTTGGGAGGAGGACACAAATAACAATACACGGCGCGTTTAGTGTCTCGTAATTGGAATGAGTACAATCTAAATCCCTTAACGAGGATCCATTGGAGGGCAAGTCTGGTGCCGCCACTGCTGTAATTCCAAATTAAATAGCTGTATATTTAAGTTGTTGGGTAGCTTTAAAAAGCTCGTAGTTGGGATCTTGGGGTCGTCGGGGTCGTCCGCCCTCACGCTTGAGAACCGACTTACTCGACCCTTCGCGGGCGATGCGCTCGGCCTTACTGGTTTGGGCCGTGCTCTCCGGCTACTGTTAGCTTTGAAGAAATTAGGAGTGCTCAAAGCAAAGCCATCGCCTGATACATTAGCATGGGATAACATCATAGGATTCCGGTCCTTATTGTGTTGGCCTTCGGATCGGAGCAATGATTAATAGGATGACAATGGGCATTCGTATTTCATAGTCGAGGTGAAATTCTTGGATTTATGAAAGACTAACAACCGCAAAAAAGCATTTGCCAAGGATAAGTTTTCATTAATCAAGAACGAAAGTCGGGGCTCAAGACGACGATACCGTCCTAGTCTCAACCATAAACGATGCCACCAGGACGGCTGATGTTGCTTATAGGACTCCGGCGCACCTTATGAGAAATCAAAGTCTTTGGGTTCCTGGGGGAGTATGGTCGCAAAGGTCAAAACTTAAAGGAATTGACTTAAAGGGCACCACTGTGCGGAGCCCGCGGCTTAATTTGACTCAACACGGAAACTACCAGTCCGTACATAGCAAGGATTGGACAGATCGAGAGCTCTTTCTGGATTCTATGGGTGGTGGTGCATGGCCTGTTCTTAGTTGGTGGAGCGATTTGTCCGGTTAATTCCGTTAACGAACGAGACCTCGTGCCGCTAACTAGCTATGCGGAGCCATCCCTCCGCAGCCTAGCTTTAGAGGGACTATGGCCGCTTAGGCCACTTGGGAAGTTTGAGGCAATAACAAACCGTGATGCCCTTAGATGTTCTCGGCCGCACGCGCGCTACACCGATGTATTCAATCGAGTATATAGCCTTGGCCGACAGCTCCGGTAATCTTGGGAAATTTCATCGTGATGGGGGATAGATCATTGCAATTGTTGGTCTTCAACGAGGAATGCCTAGTAAGCGCGAGTCATCAGCTCGTTGACTACGTCCCCCGCCCTTGTACACACCGCCCCGCCGCTCCTACCGGGCCATTGAATGGTCCGGAAGTGCCCGGATCGCGGCGACGGGAGGCGGTTCGCGCCCGACGTCGCGAGGAAGTCCATTGAACCTTATCATTTAGAGGAAGGAGAAGTCGTAACAAGGTTTCCGTGAGGTGAACCCGCATGGAAGGATCATTGTCGACCCTTAAACAAAACATCGCGAACGCGTCTCTCATGCCGCCGGCCTCGGGTTTCCGGCCACGGCCCCCGAGTCTGCCCGGGCAGGGGCCACAAAAGAACCCACGGCGCCTTAGGCGTCAAGGAACACTTGTATTGCCTGCCGGCGGAGCGCCGGCTTGCCTTCCGCTCCCCGCTGCCAGCCGATGACTTATTAATCCACACGACTTAAGAACGACATCTCGGCTCTCGCATCGATGAAGAACGTAGCAAAAATGCGAGCCCGGTGTGAACTGCGTAATCCCGCGAACCATCGAGTTTTTGAACGCAAGTTGCGCCGAGGCCTTCGGCCGAGGGCACGCCCCGCCGGGCGCACGCCTCAAAAAACACTCCCAAACCACCCTAAGGTGAGTGGACGTGGGTGTTTGGCTCCCGTGCCGCAGGCATGTGGCCGAAGGTTGGGCCGCCGGCGACCGTGTCGGCACAGACGTGGTGGGCGACATCTAGTTGTTCTCGGTGCAAAGGCCTCCGGCAAGACACGCGGTCGCACGGCCCTTAGGACCCATCGAGCACCGCAGCACATTCGGGCCGCTTCTCGACCAAGGACCCCCTGTGTCAATGACTACTCCGCCGAGCGAAGCATATAAATAAGCGGAGGAGAAGAAACTTACAAGGATTCCCTAGTAACGGCGAGCGAACCGACTACCAGTTTGAGAATCGGGCAAGTGCTTCGACACCCGACTTGTAGTCTCGGGAGAGGCGTCCCGCCGACGGACCGAGCCTAAGTCTCGGAAAGGACGCTCGGGAGGGTGAGAGCCCCGTCCGCCGACCCTCGTCGCACCACGAGGCGCCGTCAACGAGTCGGGTTGTTTGGGAATGCAGCCCCAAATCGGGCGGTAAACTCCGTCCAAGGCTAAATACAAAGTAGACCGATAGCGAACAAGTACCGCGAGGGAAAGATGAAAAGGACTTTGAAAAGAGAGTCAAAGAGTGCTTGAAATTGCCGGAGGAAGCGGATGGGGGCCGGCGATGCGCCCTGGCCGTATGCGGAACGGCTTGGGTCCGCTGACGGGCTGGCGTGGATCGTTGTCGGCCGCGCCGGCGGCCTAAGCCCGGGGCCTAGGTGCCTCCGGCATTGGCGCTGCCGGGCACGGCCGGTATCCGCGCTGCAAGGCGTGCGCGCTCAAGCGCTGGCGCGTAACGTCCGGCGAGCTTCCCATCCGACCCGTCTTGAAACACGACCAAGGAGTTCGACATGCGTGGGCGAGCCGACGGGTTCAAACCCGGATGCGCAAGGAAGCCGACGAGCGGGAGGCCCCTCAAAAGCCGCACCGCCGGCCGACCCCGATCTTCTCGTGAAGGGTTCGAGTTGGAGCACGCCCTCTGCTTCGGACCCGAAAGATGGTGAACTATGCCTCGAGCGGGCGAAGCGTGAGGAAATCTCGGGTGGAGGCTCAAGCGATACCGACGTGCAACCGCTCGCTGGCCGACTTGGGTATAGGGGCGAAAGACTAATCGAACCATCTAGCCGGGGGTTCCCTCCGGTTTCCCTCGTGATAGCCGGAGCCCATTACGAGTTCTATCTAGTAAAGCCAATGATTAGAGGCATCAGGCAACGCCGACCTATTCTCTCAAACTTTTGGGCTTTAAGACGGACGCACGCCCGGTGGAGCCGTGCCATGGAATCGGAGCTCCAAGGCCATTTTTGGTAAGCGTAACCGGCGACGCGGGATGAACCGGAAGCCGGTTACGGTGCCGAATCGCGCTAACCTAGAACCCACAAAGGGTGTTGGTCGATTAAGACAGGATTCGGGTCATGGAAGTCGAAATCCTAAGGAGTGTGTAACAACTCACTCCGCCGAATCAACTAGCCCCGAAATGGATGGCGCTCAAGCGCGCGACCCACACCCGGCCATCTCGGGCGAGCCCATGCCCCGATGAGTAGGAGGGCGGGGCCGCCGCAAACCCGGGCGCGAGCTCCGGGCGAGCTACTGGGCTGCAAGTGCATCTTGGTGGTAGTAGCAAATATTCAAATGAGAACTTTGAAGGCCGAAGAGGAGAAAGGTTCCATGTGAACGGCACTTGCACATGGGTAAGCCGATCCTAAGGGACGGGTAACCCCGTGCGCACAACCGCGATCTCGCGTGTTGCCCGAAAGGGAATCGGTAAGATTTCCCGAGCCGGACGTGGCGGTTGACGGCGACGTTAGGAAGTCCGAGACGCGGCGTGGCCTCGGAAGAGTTATCTTTTCTCGCTTAACGGCCCGCCAACCCGGAACCTGGTTCACCCGAGGTAGGGTCCAGCCTGGCCGAAGAGCACCGCACGTCGCATGCAGAAACCGGCAGCCCGTGCCCTTGGAAATCCGGAGACCGAGTACCTCGGCCCACGCCCGGCCGTACCTATAACCGTATCAGTTCTATGGTGAATGTGCTCCGGGCCAATGGAACAATGTAGGCAAGGGAAGTCGGCAAACGGATCCGTAACTTCGGAAAAAGGATTGGCCTGGGCTGGGCCGGTCCCTACCGAACCCGTCGGGTCACGGCCAATGACGCGTCGAGCCGCTCACGCGGCGAGAGCGGGCCAGCCGTGCCGTGGGATTTACCGGGAACGGCTTCTCCGGAGCCTTCCCGGCGCCGAACAACCGACTCGTAATCGGTACTACAAGGGGAATCCGACTGTTTAATTAAACAAAGCATTGCGATGGTCCCCACGGATGCCGACCGCACGTGATTTCTACCAAAGCTCGAATGTCAAAGTGAAGAAATTCAACCAAGCGCGGTAAACGGCGGGAGTAACTATGACTCTCTTAAGGTAGCCAAATGCCTGGCCATCTAATTAGTGACGCGCATGAATGGATTAACGAGATTCCTGACCGTCCCCTCGCCTACTATCCAAACCACAATGAAGGGAACGGGCTTGAAGGAAACTCAATGAAAGAAGACCCCGCTGAGCTTGACTCTAGTCCGACTTTGTGAAATGACTTGAGAGGTGTAGGATAAGTGGGAGGCCTTCTGGCGCAAGTGAAATACCACTACTTTTAACGTTATTTTACTTATTCGTGGCTGAAGCTGGCATCGCCCTCCTTTTGGCTCTAAGGCTTGCTGTACTCAGCCGATCCAAAGGAAGACATTGTCAGTGGGGGAGTTTGGCAGGGGCGTGACATCTCGTTAAAGATAACGCAGTGTCCTAAGATGAGCTCAACGAGAACAAATCTCGTGTGGAACAAAAGGGTAAAAGCTCGTTTGATTCGATTTCCACGAATACGAACCGTGAAAGCGTGGGCCTATCGATCCTTTAGACCTTCGGAGTTTGAAGCTAGAGGTGTCAAAGCTACCATTGTGGATAACCGCTTGTGGCAGCCAAGCGTTCATAGCGACGTTGCTTTTTGATCCTTCGATGCCGGCTCTTCCTATCATTGTGAAGCGTAACCACCAAGTGTTGGATTGTTCACCCACCAATAGGGAACGTGAGCTGGGTTTAGACCGTGAGACAAAGGTTTTACCCTACCGATGACCGTGCCGCGATAGTAATTCAACCTAGTACGAGAGGAACCGTTGATTCACACAATTGGTCATCGCGCTGGTTGAAAAGCCAAGGGCGCGAAGCTACCGGTGCCGGATTATGACCGAACGCCTAAGCCGAACCAAGCTAGCAACCGGCGCCCGTGCCCGCCGCGCGCCCGACCCACATTAGGGCGTTTCGCGCCCAAGGGCCCGTGCCATTGGCTCGCCCGTCCGCCGGCGCGACGCCGCGGCGAGCCGCTCAAGCCCCCTTCCTCACGGCGGCTGAATCAACTTGCGTACGACTTAAAACGCGACAGGCATTGTAAGTGGCAAAGAGTGGCCTTGCTGGCCACGATCCACTCGAGAGATCCAGCCCTTCGTCGCACCTGATTCGTCCCTCCCCTCAACCTCAACTCACAAGGGCCACGTCAGTTCGAACTACAGATGCCGGGCGACAATCCGAAACGAGCGAGAGACGGGAATTTGGCTAAGTCAAGGCAAGTCAAACAACCCTCCGCGTGACAAAGACCACGGCGAATCGCAGTGCCGCGAACTTGGCGAAGTCACACGCACGTCAAAGAGATCCGCCCACGGTCCGTCCGTCCACTCAAACAAGGGATTGTGAAATGAAGGATCTCATTGCATGAGCTCTGCAGAAGGGCAATGGTGACAACTTTAGGTGAGCTCACACCGAACTAGCTCACGTGATGGAGCTCATTGCATATAGGAAGCCACACAAGGCATTCCTGGTTCTTCAACGGGCCTAAACCGACTAGTAACGGCCAACGGGACCTATGGGGCGGACGCACCATGGCTTAGCCAAGTTTGGTCCATCTCGGAAGAAACACGACTCCCAGCAAGCAACTTAGCTTAAACCATCAAGCTTCGCCGAAAACGACGCGAATTTGGGCTGAAACCGCGCGCCAAGTCCGGAGAATTGGAAGAAACACGACCCAGCGCAACTTAGCGGAAACCATCGTTTACTGAAACGACGCGAATTTGGCCGAAAACCGCGTCCGCGCCAAGTCCGGTAAGAACTGGTGGAAGAAACACGACTCCTGTGCGCAACTTAGCGGAAACCATCGTTTTCGCCGAAAAACGACGCGAACTTTACGAAAACCGCCAAGTCCGGTAAATCTGGAAGAAACACGACTGCGCAACTTAGCGGAAAACCATCGCTGGGCCGCGAAAACGACGCGACTTATCAAAACCGCCGCGCGCTCAAGTCCTATAGAACTGGTGAAGAAACACGACTCCCAGCGCAACTTAGCGAAACTATCAAGCTTCATTGAAAACGACGCTAATTTTGGTCAAATCGCTGCGCGCCAAGTCCGTAACCGTGAAGAAACACG
>JAENPR010001564.1:0-97500 GCA_018135685.1 Themeda triandra | reverse complement strand
ATAATCCATTTATAATCTATCCATGTGGATCACAATTAGATTATTTTAGTTAATTATTACCACAACGGTTCCAAATAGACATATCTATGTTCCAACTATAAGTTGTTCTGACTTTTTAATCTAGGTGTGTAATAAGAGATATATACCTAGAATAGTCAGAAGGACATACATTTTGCAATGAAGGGAGTAGTTATTATTGTGTTATTCTATCTCTGTGATTATGAATGGACATGACATGAGGTAGACCACTACATGTTTTATTTAAAAATGGCAACAAATAATATGTTACAAGATTGCCATTTAAAAAATATATCCAAACAACTCTGGTACTACTATATGCAAATGATCAACCTTCGAATTATTTGGTCATATACTATAGTCGAAGTTACAAAGCTTTCGTTGCTTTGTTGCTTGCATTTCTATATATTTATGAACTATGATTGTGAGGGTGCTTATACTGCTACAATAAATTGGCCATATCATGTGTGATTAAATATGTTTCTACTACAGACCTTCATGCTTGAGCAAATTCATCGAGATGTGATTCAACATTTGAGCTTTCAATTTATTTAGATCTATATATGACTGCCTTATTCCATATGATTTTGTAGAACCTGCATGCCATTCTTATGAATCATAATACATTTGTCAATCTATAAATAATAATATAATAAACCCAATGATCACATGATTTTTTGAGCACTCTCTAGGAACATATTTACATTTGTGTACTTATCTTTTTTTCTATTAACTAAAAAGTCTTACTAACTAAAGGGCTCAACATTCTAAATTATTATAGTCTATACTCTATACCCAGAATGTTATGGAACAAAGATATAATTTATACTCCCTCCGTTCCATTGAAAATGTCGTTTGAAAAGCGTGCCCTCTCACAAACACGTTTTCCGGACGATACTTTCAATAGGACGGAGGGAGTATATCACTAGCCCGTGCATGTGCACGGATTGACGGAAGTTTTCTATGATTTGATTCAACTTATGGTCCGCACTTCATGACGTGTGAGCGAGAGCTGACAGAGACCCCGGATCGTATTATCTAATTAATGATCCGATGATCAACAGCTAGTCAAATCACGTGGTCTCACTTGGTCAAGATCGTCGTATCTAATATTCAAGCCGTCCCTCATACTCGATCATGTCTATTTCAGAAGACGTGCACGGACAAGGCATTACGGTCGAGATTGGAGCGCATTGCGTTCTCGTTTATTTGTCGCCTTGCCGAAACGGGCAGAGGTGAGTTTCTTATGAAGGTTCGTGAGTTCACTATAAGTACGTGCCACATCACCCAACAGGGGCGTCCATGGGCCCATACAAGCTTTATAATATATACTATAATGCAATTCTTCTCAAGGTGTAAAAAGCATGTCCCTTATGTTGGGAAATAAAACTCTAACATAATTATGGGCTCATACCAAATATACCCCTGAAGGGTACTATATATATATATATATATATATATATATATATATATATATATATATATATATATATATATATATATATATATATATATATATATATATATATATATATATATAGGGAAATTCCATTATACTCTTAAGAGTATGTACTCCCATCTTTAAAAAATCATACTAGGTATGTGTCAATACTTGTTTATCGGTTTGAGTATGTTTATATACTCATTTTAAGATACTCCATGTCTTTCTACGCTAAAAATTTCAAAGGAACATATATTTTTTGATATATTACTAAAATGCCACTACTGTACTATATAAAATATGTATGACCATATACCCAATGTATGCATGCATACTTGACATATATAACACCTTGGGTACTCTAGTATGACCATATACTTCGTGTATATACACTTCGTTCGGTCATATACATCCTAAATCTAGAGATATAGAGATAGGAGTATATATATATATATATATATATATATATATATAATATATATATATATATATATATATATATATATATATATATATATATATATATATATATATATATATATATATATATATATATATATATATATATATATATATATATATATATATAAAGAGGAACCTGTACCCCCTCTATGAAGATTAAGAGATACTAGTTCCACGATATTTGTCTCTCCTTCTTGTTCATCTGGAGTGCTATTGGGAAGGGACACAGGAGATCATCTTCAACTTCCTCGCGTCTGATCTACTACGGGAGGGAAGGGAACCGGATCAGGGATCCGGAATAGCGCCGTTACTTAACACGTTATCAGCACGCTCTACCGCTACTCATCAACGACGGTACGTTGTTCTTGATCCCGGTTGGATCCATCTGCTCGTGAAGATGTTTCTGTTTTCAATCTAGATCGGTTCCGTGTAATGAACTAGCATGCTAGCTGAGTATAGCGGATCGTTTTTTTTTTCTCGGCTAGTTTACTGTTTCTAGATAGATCTACCCTCTACCTTTTTTACCTCACGTAGTTCTTGATATTATGGCGGCTAGCACCACACGTGAGGTGTATACATATGTATATATGCTAGTTTCGTAGATTTGTTTTTACTAGCTACTAGATTATGGCATCCAGAAAAAACTTTATCTCGTAGATTTGTTTGTGCCGAAATTTTTTTTTCTATGTAGCAGATACAATCTTAATAGCCTTGCTATATTTGGAGAACCCTAGTAGATTGGTTTTATTTATTACTAGTTCAATTTTACGTAATAGATTGGATCTGTTTGTTTGTTACCGATGGATTTTCTTATTCTCGGTATGGCACCCGACGTCAGCTAACCTCCATGCTGTGCATGCACGCTGACGCATATATCCGATAGTTGCCCAACCATACATGCATGCAGGAAAGCTAGCGTATTTATTTTTCTTGTTTGTGTATCTTACGACGTCGGCTAACCACAACACGTTTTACGTGTACGCCGACTTGCACACATTGCCATGCATGCATTGTAGTCCTGCCGACTACAGCATGGTCGGCAGCGACCGACAGTTTTTTTTTTTTTTTGCGTTAATATTTCATTCATGGCTATATATAATACTTCATGCTTATTTACCAGAAGTTAATTTGCATGAATAGGCAATGTCTTCGGTCAACAAGACGGAGTTCAAGGTTCTTGCGCTGAACGGCAAGAACTATCAAACCTGGGCACAAGACTGCAAATTCCATCTGATAGCAATGCAGTTATCTTACACGCTCGTCAGGCCTGCAGCCGGTGCCCCTGCTCCGCCACCTCATGATAAGGCAAAAGCTTGCATCTTCCTGAGGCATCACATTCATGAAGACCTGAAGATGGAGTATCTAGAGGTGGAAGATCCTCTGGTACTATGGACAAAGCTTCAGGAACGCTTTGGCAAGCAGAAGGAAGTGCTTCTTCCACAGGCTAGACGTGATTGGGCACAACTCCGCTTCCTCGACTTTAAGACAGTTGAGGCATATAATACTGCGATTCACCGTATCGTGGCTCAGCTTCGCTTTTGTGGACAAATTGTCACTAAACTCGAGATGATTGAGAAAACTCTCGAGACTTTCCACCCTACCAACATGGTACTCCAGCAGCAGTACCGCAACAACAAGTACATGAAGTACTGTGATCTCATCAATGTGTTGCTGGCTGCTGAGGCTCAGAATGAACTCTTGATGAAGAATTTTCACATGCACCCTGCTGGTACACAGGCACCTCCTGAAGCACATGCCAGTTTCCATAACAGCAAGGGTAAAGGTCCTTTTAGAAACAAGGGACAAAAGTTTCATGGTCACCATGGGCCAAAAGGGGGGAAGTTTAAAAAGCACACGAACGGGGGCAAGAAGCCCAATGGCAATGACAATGGCAAAGGCAAGTCCCAGAAGGGCTCAAAAGGCAATGCAAATGAAGGAAAACACTCTAATGAGGGTTGTTTTCGTTGTGGATCCCAGAAGCATTGGTCCCGTAATTGCAATACCGAGCCACACTTGATTGAGATATATCAAGAGTGGAAGAAGCGCCAAAACCCGGAGGCACACTTTGTCCAGGCTTCTGTTGATGCCACAACTGGACTACATCTCCTGGAGCCATCTGAGCCTAAAGAGAAGCCTGAATCCGCAGATATGGATGTTGATCGTACCGATGAAAAGGTAAACGCCTATAATGGTGATGATGATTTTGACCTCGAGGACGAGGAGCTCCTTGACACGGAGTAGTCAGAAGTTATTAGTTATTTATTTAGCTAGTGTGATTTATTTTTTCAGCAGAACTATTAAAGTTTGTGTGATTGAGATGCGTGTAATAATGCTCCCGTTGAGCAACTTCAATACTTTATTAGGATGAATTCTCGTAATGCATGTTTCTGGTACATAGCACTATTTTAATTGTTTTTTCCTTGTTCTATTACATGCTATTTTTTTATCGGCTTGCTGTACATTGATGGATTAAAATAGCACTATATATTTAATATAGAACAAGAGCCGTTCTTTCCATGGAGCCTGAAGAAGAATTTTGCCTTGTTGATAGCGCTGCCACAAATTCAATACTTAGAGAGACAAAATATTTTCAGACACTGCAGAAAAAGATTGAAAATATTACCACAATTGCTGGTCGCAATAGCCATATCGTAGGCTCCGGTAGAGCTGTGATAGTACTCCCTAATAAAACTAGCATCTTCATAGAAGAAGCGTTTTTGTACCCAGGAGCCGTACGTACTCTCCTCACATTCAAAGATATCCGTCGTAGTGGATATCACATTGCAACTGCTTGTGAAAATGGTGCTGAATACCTATATATCATGGCAATGGATGGATGTGAGACAAAAGTGGTAGAGAAAGCGCTGGGCACCTCCTCTGGAATATACTATACAAAAATTAAGCCACCTAAAGATATGTTGCGATGTCCACTATATTTAAAAATCCCGAGTCTTTTACAATCTGGCATGAAAGACTCGGACACCCTGGATTAAGGATGATGCGGAACATCATCAAAGCATCTGCTGGTCATGGCATAAAAACCACACAAATTCCTAAAGACTTTTTATGTGTGTCTTGTGCTAAAGGAAAATTAATAACTAAGCCCTCTTACCTGAAGGTAAATGTTGAGTCCCTAGGCTTTCTGGATAGAATCCAAGGTGACATTTGTGGCCCTATTCATCCCCTGTCGGGACCTTTTAGATACTTCATGGTGCTTATAGATGCTTCTACTCGGTGGAGCCACGTATGCCTGTTGTCTACGCGGAACCACGCTTTTGCAAAACTTATTGCCCAAATCATCCGATTGCGTGCTAGCTTCCCGGAGAACCGCATAAAAACAATCAGGATGGATAATGCTGGAGAGTTTACCTCAAAAGCATTTAATGATTATGTCTTGCTTTGGGCATAAATGTAGAGCATTCTGTGCCCCATGTTCACACACAAAATGGGCTTGCTGAATCTTTGATAAAAAGAATAAAATTAATTGCCAGACCACTTCTACAAGATAGCAGACTTCCCACCAGTTCTTGGGGGCATGCAGTGTTGCATGCTGCCGCCTTAATCCATTATAGGCCATCTGCATCTCACTCTGCTTCTCCCCACCAGTTAGCGCATGGACAACAACCGATGATTTCCCATCTGCGAAAATTCGGCTGTGCTGTATATGTGCCGATATCACCACCACAGCGTACAACTATGGGACCTCACCGGAAGTTGGGGATATATGTTGGTTATGATTCTCCGTCCATAATCAAATATTTAGAGCCTAAAACCGGAGATTTGTTTACGGCTCGGTACGCTGATAGCACCTTCGATGAAGATAATTTCCCGGCATTAGGGGGAGGATTGTACCTTAATAATATGGAATGCCGAGAAATAGATTGGACTGCCAGTAGCATTCAATCACTTGATCCACGCACTAAAGATACTGAACTTGAAGTTCAAAGAATTAAACACCTGCAACAATTAGCAAATAATCTACCAGATGCTTTTACTGATATAAGAGGAGTGTCAAAGTCGTATATTCCTGTGGCTAATGCACCGGAGAGAGTGGAAATACCCCTGGAGGGCATGAACTCTACCCAAGTCCCCAATCCTAGGAAAAGGGGGAGAGATCCGGATGATTTGGCATGAGCAAAGCGGGGACGCCCGCAAAGGCAAAATGCTAGAGAGAAAGCAATACGCTCCCATTCAGTCGTCCCAGCAGTGACACATCCTGAAGATGCAAGTCCTAGTGTAAATGTCCGCACAAATACAGATAATAGCACAAGGACAACGGAACAACCAGACTCAAGTAATTTGGGAAATCATGATGAGCTGGATAATTCAATTGATGAAATTTCCATCAATTATGCTGAATCTGGAGAATTATATAACAGAAAGACTACAGATGTCGACATTAATTTCGTCTCTAAAATCGCTGAATCGATTAATGAGGATCCTGAACCAAAGTCCATGGCAGAGTGCCGGAAGCGCTCAGATTGGGTCAAGTGGAAAGAAGCAATAGAGACGGAATTGCGCTCGCTTTCTAAGAGGCAAGTATTAGGGCCAGTCACCCGCACGCCCCCCAAAGTATTCCCTGTAGGATACAAATGGGTATTTGTTCGAAAGAGAGATGAGAACAATATGGTGGTGAGATACAAAGCGAGGCTTGTAGCACAAGGGTTCACGCAGAGACCCGGCATTGATTATGTAAAACATATTCTCCAGTTATGAGTGGCATAACGTTCCGATATTTAATATCTATGGTACCAGGTTTAAACTTGAAAATGCAGATGATGGACGTAGTGACCGCATACCTGTATGGATCACTAGATTCGGATATATATATGAAAGTCCCAGATGGACTGAAAATTCCGGATTCTAAAACAAATCGCAACATGTACAGTGTTAAATTGCAGAGGGCACTGTATGGGCTTAAACAGTCTGGTCGGATGTGGTACAACCGGCTAAGTGACTTCCTCCTGAAGAAGGGATATGTTAATGATACTGATTCTCCCTGTGTATTTATTAGAAAATCACATAAGGGTTTTTGTATTATTTCAGTCTATGTTGATGACTTAAATATTATCGGCTATGAAGATGATATTAAGGAGGCATGCGCCTACCTTAAGGTGGAGTTTGAAATGAAAGACTTGGGTAGAACCAAGTTTTACTTGGGCCTGCAGATCGAGCATCTCCCTGGAGGAATTTTTGTACACCAATCTACCTATGCGAAAAAGGTTTTAGAAAGGTTTAATATGTCAAAGGCCCATCCTGTGAAAACACCGATGGTTGTTAGATCACTTGAGGTTGAAAAGGACCCATTTCGACCAAGAAGTGATAACGAGAAGCCTTTAGGACCTGAAGTTCCCTATTTGAGCGCTATTGGAGCATTAATGTATCTCGCAAATTGCACAAGGCCTGATATTGCATTCGCGGTGAATTTGCTAGCTCGCCATAGTGCGGACCCAACCAGAAGACATTGGGTAGGTGTTAAGGCAGTACTTAGATACCTGAACGGCACCCAAGATCTTGGCCTGTATTTCCTGAAGAATCAGGACCTAAAATTTGTTGGCTATGCTGATGCAGGATACCTGTCTGACCCGCATAATGCAAGATCTCAAACTGGTTTTGTGTTTCTCTGTGGTGGAACGGCTATATCTTGGACATCTTGCAAACAAACCTTGGTAGCAACGTCTACAAACCACTCAGAGATTATTGCGCTATACGAAGCCGCACGAGAATGTGCTTGGCTACGACGGATGACTAACCATATCCAGAAGTCATGTGGTCTTAGTACCGTTGACACCCCTACTATTATCTATGAAGATAATGCAGCATGTGTTGCACAAATGCAAATGGGCTATATTAAGAATAATATGACTAAGCATATATCTCCTAAATTTTTCTATACTCACGAACTCCAGAAGCAGGGTGAGGTGAATATCTTGAAAGTACAGTCATGTGACAATGTAGCAGATTTGTTTACTAAGTCTTTACCAGCTTCTACATTTGGTAAATATATCCATAATATTGGTATAAGACGACTGAGAGACCTGCAGAGTTCAGGGGGAGATCGTTCCTGAATTGCCCTTAGTACTAGGTCCGGAAGATCTTAAAACTATAATCCTGAAGATTATAAAATGTCCTGAAGACAATTGTTGTACTCTTTTTTTCCATAAATGAGTTTTCCAGAAGTTTCTCATAATGGTTTTTAACGAGGCAACAAGTGCAATACATCTAGCGGCACTATGCACTCTTTCTCCATATTTTCCCACTGGGTTTTTAGGAGTTTTAATGAGGCATGAGTTGGTCGTGGTATTCGCCCAAGGGGGAGTGTTGGGAAATAAAACTCTAACATAATTCTGGGCTCATACCAAATATACCCCTGAAGGGTACTATATATATAAAGGAACCTGTACCCCCTCTATGAAGATTAAGAGATACCAGTTCCACGATATTTGTCTCTCCTTCTTGTTCATCTGGAGTGCTATTGGGAAGGGACACGGGAGATCATCTTCAACTTCCTCACGTCTGATCTACTACGGGAGGGAAGGGAACCGGATCAGGGATCCGGAATAGCGCCGTTACTTAACACCTTACACCACAACACCCACAAGGAGTTCAAATTTCAAACTCATCTCACCTCAGATCTCCCCCAATCACGGAACCAACTACACCCCCCAACTTCCCTATCGCTCGTGAGTCGTGACCTCTCGGGAGCTGCGACTCGCGACTATGCCGCCGGCGCCTCCATCACCCGCCCACAGCATACCACTCCGACCAGCACACCCTCTTCCACTCTGGACAACTCGCGCCCCTCTCTTCGTCATCGGTGAGGGCCTCCGTTTCCTTCTCGCAGTCGGCTAGGGTTCCGGCCGGCGGCGGCCGCGTCCAGCGCCGTCTTCCCCTCCGGCCGCGCCTCCCTTCCATCTTCTCTCTGCTACGACATCGACGATGCTAGGGCCTGGACGCACTGCGGCTGCATCGTCGTGCTCGTGTTTGTGCGCGACGAGGAGATGCAGGCCAGCCGGTCGTCGTTGCGGCGGGGGCCCATAGCCACCGTGGCCGGTGGTTATTCTCACTGCGGCTGCGTCAGTCGTAGATTGAACTCTCGTGCGGGCCGTGCGCTCATCACAGGTGAGCGTCCTGCCTTTCCTTCTCCTCTCCACTCTCTTGCATTTTTTCCACATCCTCAGTTGAGCCCTCTGTTCAGTTTAGTTATGCGTTTTTTCATCATCCCTGCAGATACGAAGCGCCTAGGAGTTCCAGGTGTTCCAGGTTCTTGCTAGGAGGATTTTTCAAGGTACTTTTTTTTAGATGATTTGCCCTGTGGTTTCCCTTTCAGTATTCTGTCTCTTATAAACACACTGACATTCTCAGCAGCTATCTTTTTTTCTAACAACTTCAAATTCATAATGACGCTTCTCAATTTATTGGTCCACTCGAAATTAACCTGTTGTTAGAGGTTTGTTTCTCATTCCATAACATTTGAAGCGAATAACATGGAAGTGCTTATTTATGTATCTATATGCACAAAATTTTATATAAATTGGTATAGATTTCTTTTCATCAGTCACTCATCAAAACTACTGAAGTCCATTGATTCTCCATTGATTCTAGGACAGAGTGTGATTATGTAATCTTAACATGCCTTAATTATTTACTTTTAACATATATATTTTTTTGACAGTCTATGAAAAAGGGTGATCCATCTCGGAACGGGTACATCTATGCCTTCTCAAATTTGCAGGAATGGTATGGATCATTTTCATTTCCTTCAGTCACGGGGGTGGGGGTGGGGGATGGGGGGATTCTTGCTGAGGCACAATACTCTCAGAATTTCATGCGTATGGGTTTCAGGTTGAGGTCCACATTGGCATGTGTTTTTCTTGCATATGAAGGACTTTATTGCCCGTTTGTTTAGAGGTTATACAGTAAGCAAGCATCCTTGGAATCACTTGTTCCACTTTCTTGAGATCACTCTTCTACTTAGGTTGTCTTGGGAATCATACCTGATTTGTAATAACACGTGGTCTGAACTTTTGTTGTGATACAGATTGCAACTGTTTTCCACAACTCATTGCGATTAACTAGTGATAGTCGTAGGATGCTTGTTTCTGGATATGATTTGACATGTATAGCTAAATCCTATTTTTCATGAGCTTTCTGGTCTGGTTAAAATCAGTATCCTGTTCTTCATATAGGTGAATGGGGCCTATACTGGTGGAGGACACTTGCCTATGTTTTAATGCTCTCCAAGGCCTACTCTCATTTCTGAAATTTCCAAGCATCAGGAAAGAATGCCCTTAGTTCCTGATTCAGATCCTCCAAGCTCTAAAGATATGGACCTATTCCTGATTCAACGAACTTGTCATTTTTCTAAGCTGTAGTTGAAATGAAAGGAACTTCATTACCTTTTTCCTTTGAGTAAAAGGCTCATGGTATGGTAGTAGCTGGAACAAGAATGTGCACTGAATCTGGGATTCCTGGTGTATCCGTCATGAAGCTATATTGTTAGCCTTTCCATTACTGTCAATATTAAAATTATGCGGAGTTCTTATTTTATCGCATATAGAATGTCCATTATAGTAGAGAATCTGAGAAGGACTCCTAAAATCATGCTACTTGCATTGGTTATTTCTTGCATAACAGTCTTATATTGCATAACAAGTAACTCTACTCCTTCACCTTTATTCAGTTTGTGCTAAATGAGATATAGCATGTATCTTATTCATAGCTAGGATTAGGAAGCAGAAGAAATTGCAAGTTTAAGGTAGAACCTCATGTGGTAAACATCACTGCATGGTGGGGTTCACATGGGGATGTTCTTCTTGCTGGTACCTCCTGATCTCGAAGCAAAGTAAAATGGGACTATTTTAGTTTTCGAGGAAGCCTGCCATAGCAGTAAAATGTGATATAGTAGAGATGCAGGATGCAGCTTGAGCTCTTCGCAAGGTCTTTGAGTTTTGAATCACTTTCTACTAGAAAAATGTTTTGATAGCTAGATTCCTGGAACATGTAATTTGTGCTTCTTTCATGAACTGATTTATTTTTAAGTTTTATAATTTATTTGTTGATGCCCTTGCAGCGTTTGGTGGCAAATATCCTGATGTTTCAATCGCTTGGAAGTCAGTACCTTGCTTTGTCGAGGATTTGGTGAGCAGCAATTTGGCTGCGCTATTTTGATGAAGCGCATTTAACTGGATTCACTGATATGATCAGGAGATAATTGGGGAACTAACTACAACGGCTATCCTCTATCTGGGAGACGATCAAGTACATTCATGTTACAACAATGTTTAAAAGGCAGAAATAGCGAGGGAGTCAGGAAGTGGAGTGGTGGTAAAATGTAATGGTTCATCTTCCTGACATTCTCTGGGGATACAATTAGTTCAGCTCTACGAAAACTGCTTTAACGAAGCACAATTAGCTTAGTACTTCAAATTTCATAGAATTATCTTTAACCTTAACATGGTATACAGTGTTAGCACGGGTACCCTGTTATACATAAGTGTTTTTGGTATATATATATACAGTCATACAATTATGTAAAAGTTGAACTATGCAAAAATCACCGTTTGGTTATTTTTATGAGCATTCCTAAAATAAAACCGTAGCGTTAGTACGTGCATTATACTAGTAATTTTATAAACGACTTCCTACTCCTCGTCGTCGCTATGTAATTCAACTCTCAAGACCTAGTCGCAATGTAGACCCAGATGGCATATTTTGGGAAAAAATAATTTCAGATAGAAAAATAATTTTTTCAGTAGAAAAAATTTGGCTCTTGCCGATAAATACGAAATTTCGGATATTTCGGGAATTTCGGTAGGCACCTGTAGCATTTTTTAAAATATATACTTTTGCGGTAAAAAACAAAGAAATAATGGCATACCAGTATGTTTTTCATTTCGGCACTCACTGATAAATATGAAATTTCGGATATTTCGGCGAAATTTCGCCAAAAGAAACCCTGTTGGGAGACGAAGCTATTGAAGACCTACTTGCGAACTATTATGACACAAGAGTGACTTAATGTACTGTCATTTACAGCACTCGAGAGTGACATGATGGATAAGATTGACTATCAATATATCATTTTTAGATTTTATTGAGAATACCTCTTTTTCAATTCATGGTCGTAATAATAGGACTCCCGAGTAGCATGATGTTGATATTTCCGACGGGATTAACACCACTTTTTTTTAGATTAAAAGGGCCGAAAACGACCCCCGTCATTTATCATTAAGATAAAGGACCAGGTTTATGGTATCATTTACAGCACTGTAGCGGCATAGCCACTTTAGATTAACACCACTTCCTCTATATATATAGAAGAGTGGTCGATCCCATCCTTCACGCAGATGGGCAAGTTGTGGGCGCTCATCAGCCACCTCCACATCATCGCCGGGTACACTAATGTCCCCTTCTTACAACTCGTTGCCGATTCGAGCGTCGATCATCTGGCATCTTTGAGTGATTGCAACCGTGTTGCCTGCCTGATTTCTGCGTCTGTTGATTGTTCCTTTGTTCCATGCGTTTTGCAGGCCGTGTTGTTGCGTGAGCTTCGATGCGGAAGAGTGATTGGAAAGAACAATCCGGAAGAGTGATTGGAAAGAACAATACAGGTACACATGCGTTTTGCCGCGCGTTGCTTTCTAGTTGATTGTTCCTCTGTTCCATGCGTTTTACCGCGCGTTGCTTTCTAGTTGAATCTAGCCATGCATGCTCTTGTCTTATATTAGAGAGCAATTTCCTATGATAATACTTATTTTGACATTTCTATGACATATAGTCACGTCCACGCACGCAGACCAGTACACGAGGACACACGCTACATATGGTACACATTCGAATTCTACCACATGCAAAATGAAGCTATAGAATTATATTATATGTTAGTTAAAATGTATGAAGTACAAAGTTATAAGATAAAAAGTATACAAGTGCAATCAGGCATGAATCAATCAAATCTAGAAAAAATATTTTATATCTAAACTTTTTTTATCCTATTTTATAAAATAAAGAAAATCATTTCATCTATTACCTCTTAGGTAACAAGTGATCGTGACCGTAGCTAACCAAGAATAAATGGATGCCTCACAGTCATTTCGGGTGTACCGTAGCAAAACTCATCTTATTATTAGTTGGTACAAAAGCATCCAACTTGTTTGATCTCATTGCGCCTTCCTTTTTGCCACTGTAGGACAATTCGGAAAATCATGCAACCGATGAAGATGATCACAGCTGTTCTCCTCCTTGGCACCACTTTTATCGCCGCCGAGCCATTCCCTCTCATCACTTCCTGCAACCTACCTGGTGGGATCATTGCCAGTAGCACCTACATTGATGATCGTGTGGTGCTATTTCATACACTCCAAAGGAATGCCTCCTCATCAGAGCTTCTCTTCGCCGAAGGCTCCAAAGGCATTGGTGTCGACAGAGTCTACGGCATGGTGCTCTGCCGCGGTGACGACAGTAACGCCTCCTGCTCAACATGTCTCGAGGACATCTTTCAGCAAGTGCATACCCATATTTGCTCGATCAACACAGACATTTTCCTCGCTAATGACATGTGTGTTGTGCAGTTTGGCCATAGTGATATCCTTAATCATACCATTGCTTCAGGTTTTTTGGCATTTGGGTGGTCAGATCAGAACGTCAGTACTCCTGTATTCCCTGGCTGGAATGACAACAACATAGAGAGCATCAGCGTCATAACTAGCTTGATAGAGGGATTGCTACTGGGGACACCCAAACTGGCGGCAAACAACAACAATACAAGAAAGTACGCCACTGGCTGCCTAGATATCAGCAGCACTTTCGATCCTATACTCCATGGCGCAGTGCACGCCGGACTTAACGTCCAGCGAGTGCAGGCTCTGCCTCAACAACATGACATACCTGTTAATGGACAGTTATAACGGGGAAGTCACAGAAACTGTCTATTATCGGCGGTGCATTATGGCATTCAACATATATCAATTCTACGCTGGAAAGCCAATGCTGCCCATAGGGTCGCCGTCGGGTGGCGTGATGCCACCACCATCGCAGGCAGTTCCTGTGACGAGACAGAAACATAAAGGTAAGGCTAGTCTCAGTGGGAGTTTCATGGCATAGTTTTCAATATATTAATTTTTTGGAAACAGTGCATAAGAGTTTCATGGGGCTCTGCTCCCATGAAACTATATCATCTCTCTGTTCATTAATATAGTGTCACATCAGCATATTTAATGTGCATGAAACTATCATGAAACACTATTAAGACTAGCCTAAGAGGAAACACATAGAATTTTGCATTTATATAGCACTCAACATCTGACAATTTGCATTGAATTAATATAGAACACAAGAAAGTTATTATTTTGGTCGTCACTGCTGCCATGGCCATGTGTGTACTACTGTTCATCTGCATTTTGCATGTACCTTTCATTTGCCTTCTCGTGACGAAGATGCAGATGAACAGTCTGAGAAGGCAAATGAAAGGTACATGCAAAATGCCTCTCTCCTGTTTTCTGTTTTTAGACCTTTTTTTTTAAAAAAAGGTTTTGTTGTTAGACCTTTTTAGACCATAGTTGAGTTGCTTATGAACGTCTTGGTAGCCCATGGGTCTGGGTTCGAAACCCAGTCGCTAGAACTTTTTGCTGAATTTATTAATTATAATTTTTTTCTTTTTTTGCTGCATTTATTAATCATTATTTTTTACTTTGTTATTACTAGCTGTTCAACCAAACTTTTAGTATATTTGTGCATTCCAGATCTTTAAATCTATAGGAAACAAACTACAACTCCAAATTACTTCAATTTTTTCTTTATCCTTGTATTGTCATACTCTGATTCATAACACCATGAACTGGCGAAACACTTAATTATATATATGCTACTGCCCACATGCTACTTGTTTTTTTTTGGAGTACTGCGTGTACTGGCCGGTAAAAAAATAGCACCATACTGTATTACCGTATATACTGTATTACTGTACTAGCCAGAACCCCGCGGCAATTGCCGCGGGCTAGGCAGAGCCAGCTAACATTATGGGTTTTCCTCTCTAAAAGATATCGCACATAAATTATTTATGGTGTGCATAGGTAAGGGAAGCAATGATAATTTCTCTAAACTATGAACACATGCAAATTTATTGAGTCTGTAATAGCACGAGAATTTCTTTACAAAATACTAATTTTTGTTCAGATATATCTGCACCGGAGAAAATCATAAATCAACATATATCTTTTTTTTTGCGAGGAAGGTAAATCAACATATTTCACCATTCAAGTAACGCAACAACTAAAAAAAAAATAACATATAGTATGAGGCTCGTATGATAATAACACTGGCAACTTCACGGTCTGCATGGTTCTTGATTATCTTAAATACACCACCTTTATAGATGATTTATTGATTGTGCGCACACATATGTAGCAGCAATCCCATACATGAGGAATTGTTTGTTCTAAAATGTAAAAACAATAGGGAAGCAGACATTGCTATTTCGGTAAGTGAGAAGAAAAGGTTAAGCCAAATTCTTTCCACCAGACCGGCCTGTTGAAAGTAGGAGCTCTTCTCAGCCTGTATTTGGCACAATGTCGCTGGCCTGTGCCACGACCGACAATGTGTGTTGTACCAGATTCTGATCCCTGAAAAAAGTCTCCTAATATCACAAGTTGCACACACGTGCTAAAAAGTCTTAAATCACACATTTCACTCAGGGACAATGCGTGTTTGGATTTTTTTTGGTCTTCTTTCATGAAGGCTGCATTTAAGACTGATAAAAAACACTAAATATGTATTACTTGGTGACGAAAGAAGCAGCAGCACTATTGATGAAAGAATTTAAACATTGTTTTGCATGCTTAGACATAACCACATTCAGTATATGTATTTTTTTTATTGGTTGCAGTTAACACATCATTCATTTCATAGACTAATTCTCAAATTGCAAAGTTCAGATTATTTCAACTACCTGCGCAAAAAAAGGTCTCTCTTAAGATCACATGCTGAGATGAAGGCTTCAATCACAGATTGTATTCAAAGTAGAAAGGATTATATGATGAGGCATCAATGACTTAGGTACAGTGGTATTGGGCTACCTTGGTGGGTTTTCACATAGATGATCAGTGAATTTGTGGCAAATCAGCAAAGATCTCCCTGTAAACCACATTGTGAGTGCTGTCAGTGTGTTCAGGAGATTCATTTTCAATCAAAACACGAAGCCCATCAGGTGATGTTACTCTTGACAAGGTATGTAGCAAAATGACATGCCGGTGTCTGAGAAAGTATACAGAGATGACAAACCTTTCCGCGAACTGGCCAATGTACTATGCAACTGTCTGCTGCACGTAGTATGAGCAGGATCCTGGTGCAGAATAAAGCAAAGGCAAGGGAAACGAAATAAGCTATCTTGATTTTATTAAGCAATAAAAGCATGATAGGGCGCATAACCAATGTTGTAGGATTAGTATTTGAAGCAATCGTAAGCCGGAGGCAACATCAACAATAACTAAGGAATAATACCAGCAGGTTGAGCAGCTAAGTAGCAACGCGTAGAGCACCTTGAGCCCTTGATGGAATATGAAAACTTGTAGGGAAGTCATTAGCATTGTTGACGTCCATCCCATTACATTGGCCATCAACTGTATGGTGGACAACAATAGGGTGACTCAGGAGATATCGGAAAAAATCGAGTGTAGGAAGTTCAATAATGGTGCAGGCAGAACCACATGTGGAGATAACCTGGAATCGGTGAGGCTGCGAGAGGCCTGCTACGTGTAGAGCGCACGGCGCAGACCGATGTTTCAGCAGGATAGTAGGCCCGCGTCAGCAGCCGATGCATCATGTGAACCATGTGGATCTTGTAGCAAAATATTTGTCACAAAATAACATATTGGATCATTGGGAAAAACTATAGGGCGTGAAACAACACAACTATGGCTACATATCTTTAAACATGAAAGGCGAAATGTAGCAACAGATGTAGTGAATAGCAAACAAACAAATAATAACACAATAGATGTGAATACACCGGAGAAAACTATGGGGACATGGAGGAGAAACTGTAAACTAAATGTTGAGAACATCGAAGTGCTATACCATTAGGCTGGGCAGATGTAAGACGATGTGCAGAGCGCTTTGATGGCATATGGAAGGTTGTAGAGAAATCGTCATCCATATCTCCTGCATGTCATGCACCAAGTGGGAAATCAACAATATATCAGGTCAAACCAGCAACATGAATAAAAATGAGGCAGGCACACAATGGTCATGCAAAATACATGGAAGTGTATATCAATTCACTGACCATGAAACGAAGAGGCAGAAGAAACATGTCTGCGTCCGTGGCACCTATTAGGCGGCGGTGCCTGAACGGAGTCTTCCATTGCCTTGTTGCTGCAAGTTCGATGTTTCAGCAAATATTAGGATTTTGTATGAACCACAAGGTTCACAAGTATATTTTTTGAGCAGGGAGATATGACAGCAGGCATGGACAGTAAAATAGAGCCGGGTTATGGAGAACTTGATTTTACCCAATGAGGTGCGAGAGATAAGTAAGTAACAAAGGAACCTACATAGAAAGGGGCAAGCTTATAAGGAACGAGCTGGTCCATAACCCTATACCACAGACTGTGGAGCACTGAACGCAAGGATGTGTTGTAGAACGATGCAAGGGTATACACGTCCTTGCTAAAAAATCAGAAGGATGCTCAAGCTAAATGGCGCATAGTGTTCCAACATGGAAGGGAAGATAAGAAAACATGGCTATGTGATGGCGCTGTGCATTGAGGTGTATCTGAGCCTGAAAATCACACACTTAACATGCCTGATTGGAGCAGTCAGGAATCCTGCCGATGAAACCTTTCTAATTAGGTGTGTGGCTGCCTGTAAGTTTCTAAAGCGTTGATACCTGTGACTTACTAAAGCGTTGAAATTTGCAATCATAAAGAGAGAATTCCTTACATAAGTTAGGCTGAAAGTGCTGGCCAGAGGAGCAAGATCCGGACAGCTGCAGGATGGGAAGGAAGACCAAATGGCTTACATCAGCACGGAGGAACTGCTTTAGTACATGATAAAGCATGTGGAGAGAGCGCGAGGAAGAGGGAGGCGGCGATTGGGACGACAACCTATGCCGGCGGGCGAAGACTCAAGAGGGCCTCGGGAAGCAGAGGCCTGCTAGCTCGGCATCCTCCAATGGACGGACGGGACGGGGAAGATGAGGAATATCAAAGAGCGCAGGCCCCTATCAGCCGCCGCTGCGCCGTACGGACGGGCCCTCCGGTGGCATCGGGCCTTCGTGGCTGCAACGCGGCGTCGAGTGGGCGTTGGGAGGGGGAGCAGGGGAAGGGCGGCCACGGCGGCGGGCGATGAGAGCGGCGGCGGGTGGACGCGTTTTTTTTTCCGTCGTGAGGCCTTGCCGAGAGTGGTAGTAGAGGAAAGGCCGGTACGCTACTACCCTGGGTTGGAGGGTTGTTGGCATTTCTTAACGCAATCACTAGAATTGTTACATCCCAGTGGTCACGCCAAGAAACGCCAAGGTGATAGTCGTGTTCTAAAGATATTATCCGCAAGCGCACGGATCTATCATTGTCGCATTTCACCCGGGGAGTATTGTCAGGATATCGTTATTTATATTTCCCGTAGGAAGGCATGGTGTAGAGGTGTCTAACCATGGATATGGATACTTGACTTCACATCATCGAAATGTGACTCTAGTACTATACATGGGTAAGTATAAATGGTTTTGCAAGATAGTGGACACACATTTGGCCAATCTCAAGGATAAAGTAAAAAAGAAAGAATAAACGAATGAACGAATAAAGAATAAACCTAAGCGGAGCAGGTAGGTCAAACATAGCAATGTCATGAACAGCTAAGTCATATAGTCTACAGGGTTAGAGAAAGATCAGAGCCTAAAGTAACAGGGAGACCCCCGCAGCTGGTCTGCCAACCGATAGAGGCATTTACGAACTCCTACACGACATGCGGACGTGGGGGATTACAAGGGACGGACAGGGCTGTCACCACCTACCGGCTACCCCTCAACTGTGGCATGCCGTCATATCCGAAGGCTCTCTCGTATCCGGACACCACGCCCGCATATTCGAGAAATACCTACATCCCCCGCGGACTCCCACCCTACGGATGGACGAGCTAGAACATAGGCAAAACCAAAGGAACGACGAACCGTTACTCCATTCTCATCAGGATCTCTAATCCTATAAAGCATATGAACAACGAAGAACAACGAAGAACATGCTAAGAAATGATCATAGGAACTTTGGTCTAGTTCATATGAATTAGGTTTAGCAAGAACGCAACTATACTCTAGTTCATGAATAAAGCTACATAATAAGAATAAGAACTTGAAGTAGGAAGAACACTCCATAGTATATTACCAAGTGATGAATCCTCTTCCTAGGAGACAAGCCCTCCTTGATAACTCAACCTAGCTCCTAAGCTACTAGACTAGGCTAGAGAACAAGAGTAGAGGAGAATGGCTCAAATGAATGTGTGTTTGGAAAATTCTAATTTCTCCCCTTTTATATCTTGAGCTAGATATGGAAGGAACACCAGCGCACCACCCTCCTTTGCATTGATGGAACCGCCTCCAGGAAGCAGGGCCCACCTGTCAGACTGGGGGGCGCGAGCGCGCCAGGTTGGAGCCGCCCCCCAACCGACTTTGGCCGGTGGGTCCCTCCTGTCAGGTGTGTCGAGGTGGTGTGGTGTTTTGGCCCATTTCAGCTCTGGTTGGGCCTGTCTCCTCCTTGTGCCTCTTTTACGCTTTGCCGGAAAGCGCCTTTTCTCTGTAAAATCCCCTGTACTTGGTGTATTTCCTGTAAACGTTGCTAAACTCCATGTATATGTGGAATTCGGTCAATAGCACAACTATATGCGTATAAGAACATGTAATTCTCCCTTTTTTATCTTAAGTTGGCGGCTAAAATGTGCCAACAAGATCCCCCAAGCTTACCCTTTGCTCGTCCCGAGCAAAGTTGGGCTTTTTGGATTGTTGATCAGGAGCTGCTTCTATGCCGATCGTATTTCTAATATACCATAGTTATACGCATGTTCTCCACTGAATTTGAATAAACCAGCATTTCTATCCACCCTTTTATTATCCTGCTTTAATGAGGCTTTTTGGCTCCCAAGTCTTGGGCGATTGCAAGGTAGAACAGCACCACAGCCTATGCTTAACATTTATCCAAAGCTTGACCATTCTTCCGGAGGTTTTAAGAATTTTATAAAATAAATCCCAAGTTCCTCAAATGATTCTCACGATCACTCAATGTGTATCAACCTCACCAAAGGCATTTTGAGAATTTGCCTTCTTCCTACCACTAAAAAGCTGAGAGTGGAGTTTTGGGTAGGTATGTAAGTGGGCATACTTGTATCACATATATTGTAAGGTCAAGGATCAGACCTTGCGGAGATTAAGCCATACACCTTGATTGAGATGTGCAAGTGTGTGGGATGGAAAAATGGTTCCTAATTTTTGAATGTTTTTGTGTACTCCATGCATCATGTCTCACTTTTATTTGAATGATGATGATGATAAAGGATGAGTATGGGCTATGAATGAAACAACTTTCTTTCTTTTCTTTTTCTCTTCTTTCACTCTTTTTTTTTGACGGGGATCTAAAGATTTTCCCGTTGAGTTTTTGCACTATCCTATCCTTCTTTCCTTCCTTTGCTTTTTTTGTCAAATGAATGAATAGCCCATCTCTGATGAATGATTAATGAAAATAGAGAGAGACGTTATGATGAAAATGCAGGGAGTACTTTTTGGTGGCTAAAGAATGCATGATCCTCAGAATAAGCATCAGCATTTTTATTTGGTGGAAAGATGGTGCGCAACTCTTAGTGTGAGAGTTGGGGGATGGAAAAGGGGTGCATGTTGTGCACGACTCTCGGTGTAAGAGTCGGTGTTTTATTTGGTGGGTGCAAGTGAAATCTCAATCGTGGGTGTAAGGTCATAATCTCACGTTGGTATCGATCCGACCGAACTCAATGTACAAACAAGCAGCATATGAAGGTTTTGTACTAAAGGTAAATCATATGGCTCTGGTGGGTGTTTCATAATCATTGAGGAACTTTTCGTTTTTGATCTTTTTGCAAATGAAAACTCCGGAAGTCAAGTCGTACTCTAGAGCAAAGTCATAGTGGTGGCTATAGTACTATATCATACCCAGCAAGAACTTAGACAAGAAAACACAAGTGCTCCCACTAAAAAGCATGTTTTCAGGATGAGACATTTCTAGCCAATAAACCCAAATCTAGAGAAAACAATGTTTATAACTAGGGTACAAAGAAACAAGAGACAGAGCAACCTCATCATTTCAACAAGGGTGAACTACACATTTTTACAGCACATACTAAGAGGCACAGGGATAAAATATTTTTGGGTTTTTTTTAATGCATGAGAACAAGAATTAAACATGCTAAAAAAATAAAATTACTTGGAAAATTAAATATGCAATGCAAGGTACCTTTGGGTGTCCTCCCCCAAGCTAGCATGAAGCTCTCTATCCAGGGTGATATCCCATGAACCTCCAGAACTCCTCATGTTGAGCCTGGTCTTGCTGCATCTGTGCACTCAAGCCGTCCCACCTTTGGTCCATATGTGCTTGCCAGTCGTGGGTCTCCTGCACAAAAGAGGTGAGAGAGTGTTGTATTTCACCTGTCTAGATCTGCAGCTCTCCGATGCGGGTGCCGAGGGCTTCTATCTCGGGGTTGTGTCGAGGCTGGACTGGTGGTGGAACATCTTCGTACTGCTGCCTGTGGCGCTCCCACTCGTCCGTGCCCACCTCGACCCACGCTTCTATGGTCGGCGCAGGAGGTACAAACTAATCCTAGCTCCCGCTGCCCTGTGGAGCGTACCCCGTGTAGTCAAGGTAGGAGGGCCATTCTTGGTGCTGCTCGGGCTGCGAGGAACTGGGGCCTGCTTCGTCCCCTACCCTGCCTCGTCGTGTCCTGCTGGTGAGTTCTTCCCTGCGATTATCTTCAGCAGTCTTGAGCACAAAGGTTAGTGACTGGCAATTACGCAAATAGTAATCTGGGTTAGGTAACCGGATCCTATTTTCATAGCCAGGGAAAAAGAAGAAAAGCTCATCCTTTGTGCCATGGGTGGTCAACGTGTGCCCTTGGATCAAAGTGGTCAAGTCGCAGATGGGTCGAGGAATAGGAATGTACTCAACAACCTCACCCTCCAAAATACCCATCGAACTGGCAACACGAGTGACCAAAGAGGTGCACAAAACCGGGTACTTGTTGTGGACTATGTCTTGCCAATGACGAACGATCTCCCTCATGGGTGATACCTTGATTTTCTTGACAATGGCATAGAGCAACTTAAGTTCAGCCATGCGTACCCATCTGACCACACTAGTGGGGAAGAAAACCATGGACATCCAACGATGCATAAATCTCAAAGTGGGATGATGAATTTGGGTGTTCTGGGATTTGAAAGATCGGAACTCAACCCTCCCAGAAATCTCTTCCCAAAACTTGTTTCGATCAAAACCGATGGTGGCGAAATCAAGATCGAGGAAGCATCTTCGGTTAAAACCCAAATGAACACTAAGTTCCTTCCAAGTAAGCTCATGCTCCTCGTTGAAAAAGTGAAAAATCACACCATCGTCGGTTTCTTGCAAGGTGCTGAGGAACTGTATGGTTAGGATGGGTTCAACATCCTCCCAACCAACAGACCTCCACACAAGATCGAATTCATCATCCATACCTATGCGGTGGAGGAGGTTGGAGTCGTAGGCTTGCGTGTGGAGGAAGAGACGATCCTTGAGGTGGAAGTCGGCTTGCATCTCCCGACCTTCTTCCAGGTCGAGGTACAACTTGTCCTCCTCATCCATGACTTGCTCTTGTGGCGCTTCCGGTGCCACCTCTTCTTCTCCGGCTCCTTCAACCTCCTCGAGCTGCTGCTCTTCCACGGGGGTGAGAACTTGAGAGCTCGACTCGCCGAGGCGATGCTTGGAGCGTCTCCTAAGCAAGTTCCCGAATCCTGCCATGGCTTACAAGTAGAGAGATCTCCTTGGGTGTGAAGGGTTAGTAGAGAATGAACTTCTACACCCAAGAGTGTGTTGCTACTTGCTCTACTCAAAAAATGTTGGAAAATTTATGAAGTGGGGAAGTGAGAGGAGTGAAAGTGAGTGAGTATGAGAGGAGTGAAGCTCCACTGCCGGCTCCTCCTCTATTTATAGGCCAAACACTGGCCCAAGGGGGAGGGTGCAACGGCTCCACGGGTGGCAGAGCCGCCTCGGCTGGCGCGGCCACGCCCTCGGCGCGCGCGCGCCGGGCCGGGCCCGCCTGCCACCGCCCTTTGGCAGGTCACCCCCAACGGCCATTTCAAAAATGTGGCCGTTGGGGGTTGGTTTCCTGGACCAAAAGTTCCCTAAATTTTGAATTTCCAACAAATTTTGATCAAAAATATTTTTTCAAAAATTATTTTAAAATAATTTTTAATAATAGAAAAATTTATTCCTTCTAACTAACTAGTTTTCAGAATTTTTGGGACAAAAAGTTTTGAAAATGAAAATTATTTTATCTGCTCACAAAAAGAAGTGAGTGGAAAGAAAATACTTTTATAAAATAAATAAAGATTTTGTAAATAAAGAAAGATTTTTTTTTAGATAACTGCCGGTTTACCTGTCGGCCAAGGCTCACCAATTTTTAAGTCCGTTGAGCGGTCGCCCTCATCAATTTTTGCTTGATGATTCACCTGGCCCGGGAGAAGTGGGTCCAGATTTCTTCGCCTTGGGTTGCCGCTTCTTTGGCGGGTTCTTCTTTACTTCTGCCGGCTTGGGATAGCCATTGAATCGAAGGTTGATCACCTTCGAGTTAAAGTGGAAACTAGCTATTCCCTTCCCAACATATATTGCTGCCTTGGTGGTGTAGAGGAATGGTCGCCCAAGGATGAGTGATCCCTCGTCTGTGTCTCCTGTGTTGAGGATGACGAAGTCTACTGGGACGTACTCATCCTGGATCATAATTAGGATATCCCTTGCTATCCCCTCGGGCCGTGTGATAGTCTAATCTGCCATTTTGCATCATGAATGCTGGAGGGGACAGAGGTCCTCCCAACTCTTTTTCATATGTCGCCTCGGACATCATGTTGACGCTTGCTCTGAGGTCGCAATAGGCATTATCAATGGTATGTGGGCCTATTGCGAGGGTGATAGTTGGTCGGCCAGGTTCTCCCTTCTTTTCCAAGACAGAGCCCCAACTGGGACATGGCTTACCAGGCCATGTCGAGATCATATTAACTGTTTCTAGTGAGATCTCGGGCTGCCCGGGTATTCCTCCTGAGCCACTATTGCTTGGGAGAGATGCAGCTATCTGGGCTATCTATCATTTTGTTGAAGCCCAATCTCTAATGGTTTCTTATCATTTTTCCAAGTTTTTATCGAATCTTTTTGGTCCATTGATCTTGGCTTGCCCAAGGACTAGGTCTTTGAATGAAGGCTGATTCGAATTGGCGTTATAATTTGAATTACCTTGGAATGGTGGTCGTGAATAGCCACTGTTTCCTCCTTGTTGTTGGCGGAACCCGTTGTTGATATATGCTGCTTCTTCACGGGTCTCAGGGCAGTCACCTCCTGAGTGGCCAACATTTCCACAGACTTCGCAAGTCATGCGAGAGTCCATGGTTTTGACGGAGTCAGGCGTGCTAACTGTAGCACGTTCCTCCATCTTCTTGAGGAGTAGCTCTATCTTAGCGGCTAGCATATCAATCTCCTTGACTGTGTGCATGCCCTTCTGTTGCTTGGTTGGGGTCCTATCTTCCCCCCAAGCTTGATTTTCCACCATTTTGTTGACTAAAGCCATAGCTTTGTCAACTGTAAGTGATAGGAATGCTCCTCCAGCAGCGGCATCAAGATGCCCTTTTGATGCGTCACGGATAGAGGGAACACGCGTCACTAATAGGAACCTATGTGTGACGCGGGTTTAGAATACGCGTCATGGATAACGGGAACACGCGTCACTAATAATAAGTAACGGGTGACGTGGGTTTATAACACGCATCACGGATAACGGGAACATGCGTCACGGATAAGGCACAAAGACTGACGTTGGTTTAGAACACGCGTCACGGATACCGGTAACACACGTCACTGATAAGATACAAAGGGTGACGCGAGTTGAGAAAGCGTGTCACTGATAGAATATAACTAGTGACGCGTGCTAATGATACAATGACATCACCATTTCATCAGAATCACACATTGCTCACATATTCACACAAATATATCACTGGGATCACAGATTCACATTTTCAACAATTGTTCACACAATGATATTTATATATAACATGTTCACAAATTGACATTTATATCAATTGTTCACTCGTTCTAAATCCATCTAAACACCACTGGGATCCCACACACATCAGTGGCAAACACACACACACATCAATGGTGATGATAGAACTCTCCATTCTTCTTGATGACCTTTTTCACTAAGAAATTGGCTCCGTCAAGACTTCAAATTCCTGTGTCAAGATAGGGCTTTGGTCAAAAATAAAACTTGGGTACATTTACAATATACAAGATCAATGTAAACCACAGCTAAACCATAGATCTGTACCACAACACAGTTGTTGCCTTTTACGTGGAAATCACAAGCTCCTAGCCTACTTCATTGCTAATAACTAAATTGATGAGTTAAGTCAATTTGGAATATTTGCTCTCGGAGTACACTCAAATTTTTGAACTCCTAGGATCAATAATTACTAGCTTTGTGCATTCAGTAACCACATTTCTTTTCACTTTAGCTGCATCTCCCGTTTCTACTACTTGTACTTGTTTGCTTCTTACTAAGACATGATTAAGCAAGTGCATTCATTATAGTACTAAACAGTAAGCTTTCACTCCGAGAGCAGCAGGCAAAGGACAAACACCCAGCTGAGCACGTTATACAAACACCCAGTTAAGAAACCATCTTCGTTTCAGTTAGATACACCAGGTATCACTGAAATATTCACATGTCCTAAAAAATAAACTTACAAAGTGACCTTATATATCCATTCTAGTATATATCACTGAAATATCACTGAAATAAGCAGGTGGCATCATATCAAAATATTTCATCAGATAAGATTCAAGGCTTAGATGAGAAAAACAGGAGCTCAATTCAGTACAACACATCAACACGAGATGATCAGAGTAGTAACTGCCACTAATAGGAGCTCAATTCAGTATAACATGAAGCATATTGAAGCATATTGACTAAAATGAGTACTGCCACTAACTGAAACTCCCGTGGAAATGAAATCAAGCATTCAGATAGGTGTTAACATTCAGATAGGTTCTAGCACACTAAGAGACAAACATGCAGTAGATGCTCACTTAATCACTTGACTGTACAGAATATACTGAATGACTCTCTTGAACCCATCATATACCTTGACACCGTCTGACCAGAGCGTCTTGAGCTCATCCACAACAAGCCTCAGATACGTGTCGATGTCATTCCCTGGGTGATGCGGACCTGAGATCAAAAGTGGCATCATCATGTATTTCCTCCTGTTACACAGCCACGGTGGAATGTTGTAGATCGATAACAACACAGGCCAAACACTGCGCGAGCTACTCTTGTTACCGAACGGGTTCATGCCATCTGTGCTCAGTGCAAAGCGAATGTTCCTTGGCTCATTTTTAAAAGATGCATACTTGGTGTCGATGAAACGCCACTGAATAGCATCTGCTGGATGCCGTAGATAACCATCAATCTTGCATCCCTCCTTGTGCCAACTCAACAGCTGCGCGTCCTTAGCAGTTGCAAACAAACGCTTCAGGCGGGGTATTATAGGGAAGTACCATACCACCTTCTGAGGAGCTCCATGCCTCTTGTCCTCATCACCCCCATCATTTCTTCGTTTGTATCGAGAGACTCCACACTCGGGGCATTCGGTCAGCTCTTCGTTTTCTTTGCCATAGTACATTATGTAGTCATTCTTACAGGCATCGATTTTCTCAACCTCCAATCCCATAGGGCAAACAATATGCTTGGCCTCATATATGGTCTTGGATAACTCATTCCCCTCAGGCAATATGTCCTCCAATTGAAGTAGCAATGCATCGAAGCTCCCGTCAGTCCAATGATATGTCGCCTTCAACTGGAGAAGCTTGAGAGTAGCAAACAACTTTGTATACTTCGCCTTGCAGCTCTGATGGAGAGGAGTTCTCATATCTACCATCAGCCTTTTCAGCTTCTTCATCTCCGCCTCAGTGTACTCACCAAAGCCCATGGCATCACGCACCATCTCCTCAAGGTCCTGTGACTTGGCATAATTGGCACTGATGTCTGCTAGCTTTTCATCAGTTAGATCTGGGATGCAAGAGGGTCCTTCCTCGTTGTCCTGACCAGCAGCATGAGTTCCATCATCTTCCTAACGTAGGTCACCAGAGAATCCTTGGTCCATACGACCACCTTGCAAGTCTTGATCATTAACTCCTTCTCCATGCTTGTTCCAACATCTGTAGTGATCCATGAATCCTCGGAGGATCAGGTGGGCATGGAGTGATAATGGATTCAAGAACTGCCTCTTATTCTCACAATCTTTGCATGGACACCACATAGTTGTCTTGTGCTGATTCAACATATCCGCCTCTGCAGCTTTTATGAATAATTTCAGACCATCTAAGTACTGAGCACATGCACGGTTGCGAAGTGACATCCAGCTCCGATCCTCCATACCTACAAAACTATGAAAATGGGAAATAGTAAGTTTACTATTGCATCAAAGTGGCACTCCAAAGAAACAGATGACTAGCTGAAGCTCTATGAGAAACAAGTTGCACTGAAATAGTGCTTAGCTGGGCTATGTGAGTTCAATCAGATCCGCAGAAAATACCTTCTTGGTGTTCAGCACTCCTATCCTCCATTGATTATTTCAAGCAGTAAAGCATTTGCAGCTTGGAACAAACATAGTTGTCAGGAATCAGGCTTTGCTATTCCTCGAGTATCTGATGCTTTGCTCCCTGCAGAAAACAAGCATATTGGATATTACTAATCTGAACTCACAAGCATTCGAGTAAATGGTTTAGTATAGGCACGACCTCAAGAAATTTTGGTGCTAAGTACTGCCTAGCAGTATTGGTTATTTGACCATAGCAGAGAAACATTAGGAACCTTATATATATAATCATAGGCATATATATAACAGAAACTAAATCTGTCTCTAGTTAGTTTAGTTTTACACTAATTCCAAATTTGTAGCAGAGAAACAATGGAACATAACGGGACATGATAATTTTGCCTGACAATGGAACATCACCCACCAGTCCAACCTTGAAGGCATATGCATGAACCTGTTTCACCTTTTCAAAGTAACCCAGCTCAGCAGAAGCAGTCAAAACATTTTTTAGACTGATCCTATCCAGACTTGGCATTTATCCAAACACCTTGCATACATAGTGTGTTACAGACTCTGGACAACACAATCAAGAACACAACTGAAGGGGAAAAAGGGGAAACGAAGTGAGCGATGTTGTACCTGTGCTCGAGGTGGGTGATGGATGCGAGTGAATCTCGCCCTTGCTGACACAAAGGCGGCCGTGCTCTGGTCCGACGATGCCGCGCCCTGGAGCGAATCTCGCCACTATGACCGCCGGGTCCTGGGCTGGAGTGATGGGGCGGCGCAGAGGTGGGGTTTTGGTTGGGGTTGCAGGTGGCGAGATGGGTGGCCGCGACGGCCGGAACTAGAGGAGCCGAGGTGGGCGCGCGGCGGCGACTGCCGGAGCTCTGGAAGCGCTGGGATTGGGAGTCCACCGCGGCAGCAGGCCGCCGGTGGTGACGAGTTCAGCCCATCCCGGTGGCGGCGTCCAGCGTGAAGCAGCGCGGGCGATTGCAGCGGCGAGGAAGCGGCGCGGGCGAGTTGGGCGATGGCGGGATTTCGGCGATGGCGCGGGATTTGGGCGCGGGATTTCGACGATGGCGATTGCTAATTTGGGCTCGTGTCTAAATGCACGGGCGTCTGACATTCCCGCTCGAATGTCACGGTGTCCTGGTTATCAAGTTTTGAACAATAGTGCGATCACTCAGCGACCGCATAACGCAGTGGATTAGCTCTCTGACTTGGATCAAAAGGTCGTGGGTTCGACTCCCACTGTGGTTGATTGTTTTTCTGTATATTTTCTTTTCTTATCTTTTTTCTTTTCGTGACGCGTCTATAGAACACGTGTCACATTTATTATCCGTGACGCGTCCAGATAAAACGCCTTTTCTATCCATGACGTGTCCAGATAAAACGCGTCACATGACTTATCTATGACGCGTTCTGTTAACAAGTGTCACACGCCTTAACAACATGCGTCGCAATTTTTCATCCGTGACGCATCTAATTAATACGCATCACGAATACATCGTTATTAGTGACGCGTCTTGTTCCTGTGGCATGGCAACAACTTATCGGTGACGCGTCTCATGAACCCGCGTCACGGATAGATTATTGGTGACGCGTTTTGTTTTAGTGTTACGAATCGTCGCGTCACTGATAGCGCTTTCTGGCACAGTGTAATTCAAATGCTGAGTAGCGATATCATCTTGCCCGAGCATAAAGAACTAGCATATTTCCAGCCTCTGACACGGGAAGAGGCTTCCCAAGTTATTGAGCTGTGCAGTATTTGTTAGATATGTGTCGAATATGTATACGATTCGGTTACGTTGGACTTGAGTTGTATTAGGGGCTAGGATAGAGTTGTGGTCGGACTCTATGTCCTAGGGGGCCATAAATATGAGGCCAACCCTGTTGTAACCGTGAGACGACTTAGCGGCTGGTTTGGGTGGCGGTGAGGCCGCGGGATCGCCCTGATGCCGATATAGCTGCTGTTTATGGGGAGGAGCGCCCGTAGTCATTGCCCCGAGGATTAGGCACATCGCCGAACCTCGTTAAAAAAACATCGTGCCTCGGTGTCGTTCTCGTCTGCATATTTTCTTCTATGGTGATCATGCTTCCGCGTTAATCGGTTAATAGATCCGTTGGGTCTGGAAATTAACCGTGTTTTGTAACAAGTGGTATCAGCTCCTGGTTTATAGAAGAAGATCGCAGGAGGCGCAATGGATATGTTCCACACCGCGCAAGGCTCGCACGGGTGTGTTCGGAGAAGAACATGGCGCAAGGTGGAACATGATGGCGATCGACGACTCGATCGGTGGAATTGGAAATTTCGAGTGGGTGGCTCGGACCGTGCAATGGGCTGCAATCAATGGGATCGTTCCAGATGTGGAGATCGGGTTGATAGCGGCCGGTGGCTGCTGTTCGATAGGGGTCGATCAGACGTGATGGCCGGGATCGACGGTGCGGCCGGAAGACGTCGTGGATGAAGACGGCGGCTTCGACTCGCGATCAGATCGACGGGCGTGGTTGATTTGATCGGGGTGGTCGTTGCAGGTTCAGCAACGATGGTGACGCAAGACATGGTAAACTCGGCGTGGTTGTGAAGGCAGCTAGATGTGTGGCCTGGACGCAGAGGATATCCATATAGAGAGATTGAGTCGAGAAGGCGTACAAGAATAGATGCATGTGTATGACGTGGGCAAGGACAGGCGGCATGCGGATGGCAGGAGTCGAGGCAAACTACGTGCATGCATGTAGATGCTTGGGATTCTAGCCAAATTGGTGCATGTGGAGTCCGACCGGAGTACGAGTTTACATGCGATATTTATTGGAAGTTGTTTGCCGAGAAGACTCAGGACTCTGAACATGGAAAGTTGCGTATGGCTACAGGAAAATCTATGTAAAGGAGAGGCAGCGGGTGGAGTCCGATTCTAACCGGACTCGTGCCGCTCTCGTTTTCTGCCTCCATATAACAAGAGTCTACCGAAGGGAGATTGCATCCAAAGCAATCTAGAGTTGTTCGTGACTGGTGCTTGCGGCAGTTGAAGACGAACGACGGGCGGCGCTCAAGCGGGTTGACTACGTCGTGTGCGAGCGGCGAGGACGGTCGACGGGGCTTGCGAGCGGCGTGGCTGTGCACAGGCGGTGTACGGCGGCGACGGCAGCGACATACGGCGGATCACTGCACGTGCGGGAGGTGTGTGCTGCGGTGCGTGTGTGCTGCAGCAAGGAGCAAGCGCGGGTGACGTGCTTGGTGCGTGTGGAGCGAGCACGCAGGCGTACAGTACGTACGGGGTTTTTCGGCGGTCTGTGGCAACAGGCAGACGGCGTCGATGGCATCCAAATTTAAGGTGGAGATGTTTGATGGCACCGGGAACTTCGGGCTGTGGCAGACGAGAGTGAAGGATCTGTTGGCTCAACAGAGTATCACGAAGGTGCTCAGCGGGATTAAGCCGGAGAAGGTAGATGATGACAAGTGGGAGGAGATGGAGGCACAGGCGTGTGCAACTATCAGGTTATGTCTCTCAGATCAGATCATGTACCATGTCATGGAAGAAACTTCTGCGAAAAAAAATTGGGAAAAGTTGGCCAGTCAGTTCATGTCCAGGACGGTGACTTAGAAGCTGTATCTAAAGCAAAAGTTGTTTGGCTTGAAGATGCAGGAGGGGTCAGATCTTACGGAGCACATCAATGTCTTTAATCAATTGGTTGCTGATCTTGTGAAGGTCGATGTGAAGATTGATGATGAAGACAGGGCTGTTATTCTTCTTTGTTCGTTGCCGAGGTCTTATGAACACTTGGTTACTACATTGACATACGGGAAAGAGGAAATCAAGGTGGAGGACATAGTTGCTGCGTTGCTTGCTCATGATCAAAGGAGGAAGAATAATGCAACGGATAAGTCCTCTGGTGATGCTCTTGTAGTCAAGGGTGATCGTAGTGGGGAAGATAAGAAGGGCAAAAAGAAGAAGGGTTGTTGGCATTTCTTAGCGCGATTACCAAAATAGACTTATAGCCTAGTTCTGATAACAGCGCTAGAAACGCTAAATGGCTTTACTCGACATATTTACTAGAAACTGGTTCTAGGAACTACGCGAGTGTTGCCAAGAGATAGATCACATCCTATTAGAATAAATATCCGCAAGCGCACGGATCTATCGTTATTTATAATTTCCCAAAGGAAGGCATGGGGTAGTTAAGTAATCTAGCATGGGTATGAATACAATATCTAGAATGAGGAGAAACCAACCAATGTACTATACAGGGGTAAGCATACGGTAATTTGAATAGTGGACACACACTTAGAGCAACCTCAAAGGAATAAAGATAAAATAAAGAATAAAGAATAATCTACGCGGAGCAGGTAGGTCCTATATAGTCAATGCTAGAACAGCTAATTCCACATGGTATTTAAGTCAAGACTCGACTATAGACTAGGAATATGGGGAGACCGCGGCAACTGGTCTGCCAGTGGATTGCGGCATTTACGAACTCCTACTCAACATGCGAACATGGGGGATTATAAAGGACGGACAGGACTGTCACCACCTGCCGCCTACCACCTCAACCGTGGCATGCCGACATATCCGAAGGTTCCCTCGTATCCGGACACCATGCCCGCATACTAAGGAGCTACCTACATCCCCCAGGACTCCCACCCTACGGATGGACGAGCTAGGACATAGGCAAACCCGAAGGCACATCGAACCGCTATTCCTCTCCTACAATCTAATCTAAACAAGTAAAACATATAAACGATGAAGAACAATGTAGAACACGATGGACAACTCTCACATGAACTATGGCCTAGTTCTTGATCATTGAATATATCGTGTACTAGACTATACTCTAGTTCATATGCAAGACTATATAAATGTAATGAGAACTTGACTAAGGAAGAATGCTCCATAGATTTATACCAAGAGTGTAGCTTTTCTTCCTAGAGACAAGCTCTCCAAGTAGGTTTGCCTAGCTCCAATGGACTAATGCTAAGACTAAAGAACAAGTATGAGGAAGTGAGATGGCTCCAAATGGTGTGTGTGAAGGTGGGGGGCCTCTCCTCTCCATTTATAGCCCCCAGAAGGCGGTTCGGGGGTAGTGGTGTAAAATCACCAGCAGAACCGTCATCCCCCAGATGGAAGGAGGCGAACCGCCTTGGCCGGGCCCACCTGGCGACAGGGCCGGCGCGCGCGCGCCCCAGGCGCGCCCGCGCCTGGGTGACGCCGCCCCCTGACCGCCTTTGGCAGGTGGGCCTGGGCCGCCATCTGGGTCGTGTTTATGCTGGTGCTTTTGGCCCATTTCGACCCCAGGTGGCTGGCCCTTGTTCTCTTGCTCTTTTACGCCTTCTGGAAAGCGCCTTTTTATTCTGAAAATCCCTGCACTTGGTGTACATTCTGCAAAACAATATTTTCTCCAAGCACAGGTGGAACTAGGTCAATAGTAAAGATAAGTGTGATACAAAATATTTATTTCTCCCATAATGACCTATAGTTGGCGGGTAAAAATCTGAGTTAAGGACCGCCGACAAGGGCCCGCGGTGCTATAAGTGCAACGACTTGGGACATGTCAGGAGGGATTGTCTAGAGCTGAAGAAGGATGGAGGATCTGTAAGCGTTGTGATTGCCAAGAAAGATGACTCGGATAGCGATGGTGATCTTCTCATGGTGTCAAGTGAACAGTCTTGTGAAGCGTGGTTGTTGGATTGTGCTAGCTCGTTTCATGCAACACCGAAGAAGGAGTTCTTTGCATCATACACGGAGAAGGACAATGGTTTTGCTTACTTGGGAGATAGTTCAGGCTATCTTGCTGTAGGAGTGGGCGACATCAAGTTCAAGTTGTGTGATGGTCAAGAGATGTTGCTTAAGGGTGTGAAGCATGTGCCGGGGCTTACTAGGAATCTAATTTCGCTTGGTTTATTGCATGAAGAAGGCTGGTTGTATCAGGCAATTCCTGATAAGAAGACCTTGAGAGTCATGCATGGAGACAAGACGGTTATGATTGTTGAGAAGTCAAGCGCACACCAATACAAGCTGAAAGGAAGCGTTGTTGAAGGTGGAGTCGTGGAAGGCAATGCAAACGTGGTGGTGTTCTATCCTGATGGTGATGCGGCTGTGGGAGCAGCCTCATCGGGCCGTTCTAAGTGAGCGGCAAAGGAGACGGCTCAAGTCTGGGTACACGGAGGTTCGCGCATGGGACGACTTCAAGGTGGCGTGCATATTCGTCAAGGTGGAGTTTGTTAGATACGTGTCGAATATGTGTACGATTCGGTTATGTTGGACTTGAGTTGTATTAGGGGCTAGGATAGAGTTGTGGTCGGACTCTATGTCCTAGGGGGCCATAAATATGAGGCCAACCCTGTTGTAACCGTGAGATGACTTAGCGGCTGGTTTGGGTGGCGGCGAGGCCGCGGGATCGCCCTGATGCCGGTATAGCTGCTGTTTATGGAGAGGAGCGCCCGTAGTCATTGCCCCGAGGATTAGGCACATCGCCGAACCTCGTTAAAAAAACACCGTGGCTCGGTGTCGTTCTCGTCTGCATATTTTCTTCTATGGTGATCATGCTTCCGCGTTAATCGGTTAATAGATCCGTTGGGTCTGGGAATTAACCGTGTTTTGTAACAGTATTAATATTGTCACGGTATCTGAAATTGATGGCAGATAGTATTGTCACTAGTAGATTGGTGCACCTTTGCGCGTCCAGTTGGAAGGTCGATCTGGAGGCTAAGCAGAGTTCTTTGTATATGGAGTGAAAACAGACGATGAGAGTTCATACATACATAAATAAGGTTTTGGCCATAGGATACAGTATTCAAACGAAAGTACAGTATTCAGTATTCAGTATTCAGTATTCAGTATTCAGCGGTGTCTTAATGTACATACATAGGATAATTTGTAAATGCATTGGTTGGTGGAATTATCTATCATTCTAATTTTAAGCTCGACGATAGCGGTGGCATAGGATGTTATGGATCCGTCGAGGTTATCCCGTTCTTGTTTTTGTCAACTGTGCGCAGCATAGTGATATAAGGGTGAGAAAATACATGTCAAATCTTTTTATGGAAACTGGCTCTGGGAGAACTTGACTTCGTTACCTTGATTCGTTGATGTCTGGTGAAAAATGCTACCTTGTCTGAAGCTTGATGGAGAGTTATATACGGCTGCAATTGTATAAGACGTGTGGCGACATGTGATGAGTGTACTTCTATGAAATAGTCGACACGATACATTGAAATGTCTTCTACCTGGGTGTTCACTTGGAATTGCTTCTGGATTGCATCTCTTAAGCCCTCGTGGTGGATTGGAGAAAACTGCTAGTATGACTCAAAAGAAGTGGTTTTGCTAAAATAGGATCTTGATATTTGTTTCTCTAAAATGGGACTCCAAACATTTATTTCTTGCTATACATGACATTTGGTCCTTTTAATATCTTTTCTTATCTAAATACATGTATTTGTTCCCTAAAGTGGCCATTTTATCCCTAAGTCATTAGACGTGAGCGTTCGCTACGTTACGCAAAACAATAAACACCATGCGTAGCTTGGCTGGCCTTTGCTAGCTGCCGCTGCTTGGCTGGCCTGGGCTAGCTGCCTAGTTGCCGTGGTGGCTGGCTTGCTGGCTGCCGTGGTGGCTGGCTGGCCGGCAGTGCTGGCCTGGCTTGCTGGCCGTGGTCATGGCTGGCCTGGGCTGGCTGGCCGTGACCATGGCTGGCTTGCCGCCATGTATAGTTATATAACAGCATGAATTAACAGTGATCCATACAGAATTACAAGCAATATATAACAACAAGAATTTAACACAAACGAGTTCATCTCATAAAACCATGTTTGTAACATAAACAACATAAACAAGTTCATCTCAGCAGACAATAATGTAGTTCCAAACGAGATCAAAGTCATATGAAATAAATCTTGAGTTTACATCTCATAACAGCTAAAATAACTCATCATCCAATGTGGAGCTTTCTTTTTGGAGTATCTTTTTTGGCGGCACCACGATAGTCATCCTCACGGGTTTCGAATTTATATCTCTATTCAAGTATTTTAAAAAAAAAAAATTGTCTTGTGTCAATAGTTCTGTTTTTTTGAGGAAACGTCAATAGTTGTCTGTTGCTCCCTAAAACCTTCGAATTGACTACAATTTTCTGTTGCGCGTTCTGTGGGGGTATAGACCCCATATACCCTCACGGGCCTACATGGGCCGTACCATCAAAGATGGCCCAATCTACAAGACAAAGTCATATGGCACACAATGTACACCACGCCGTATTGTAATAGTATCAAATAGGATACTTTATTTGTACAACCTGTCCCTTCAGAGTATATAAGGAGGGGCAGGGGTCCCCTAGAGGACGGATGATCTGATATCAATGCAAATAACAGAACACAGGACGTAGGGTTTACGCCAAAGGCGGCCTGAACCTGTATAAATCTTGTGTCTTGTGTCTCTGTAACCATCCGGTTCCTGATCACGCGCACCTCTACCGATCAAACTACTACTGTCGGTATACCCTAGGTAGACTGCCGCCGATATTTCGTCGACAGTGGCGCGCCAGGTAGGGGGTGTGCGCTTGATCTATGGCGAGCCATATGGAAATCTTCACCAACATCTTCCGCGGCGATTCAATATCTCGCGGCGGCGTCTTTCCTAGCAGGACGATCTTGATCGACCTCGGCGGCGGCGGGCGTCGCGATAGCACGAAGTGCCCTATGCAGCAAAGATCGCATGAAGTACCCTATGCGGCAAAAGCCAAAGCAAACACGTACACGTTTGCATCCGTGATACGATCCGATCTAACTCATGTCGACGGACAAGCAACTAGTCAAGAAGGACATAATCGGTTTCAATCTACCGAATCATGCTCCAGGCACCGCTTCCATATACGTGCAAGATCTCCAATAATCGACATGCATCTGAGAAGCTAAGTCAATATTCCGACAAGCATCATACATCAGCGACATGGATCTCGCCGATCGGCTGCACCTGGTGATCGAGCCCTTCGTGCTACCGTCGAGCCGACCACCTTGGGGTCAGACTACGACTACTCGAACGTACCGATCACACTTCGCCGATATGCCGACCACGTCGAGCCGTCGGCATCCAGGCCACGCCGCCATGCTCCTTTCATCCACGACGAGAGCGTACGCATCTACAAGATCCAATCGGCTAGAAGCCACCCGGCATGCCTTGGTCTCCATATCCTCGAGAGTTAAAAACTCGATGACGTATGATCTACGCCACCGTGCTAGGTACACGATGATGGCCACGATGGTGTCTGCAAGATGAGCAAGCAAGGGTCATGTCTAAATTCCGTAATGGTAGTAGTGCCTCGCCTGGAACCGACTACGACTCCGTCCGACCACGTATCCGAGTGCATCTCTATGCTCTCGAGCTCTCCGGCGACCATGCCCTGGCGCTAACCAGACTCCGATCCAATACCACTGATGACCAACTTGACGACTACTTCGACGAGTCCGGACGACTAATCCAATGGGGGATATTTTCCCTATTTTATTTTATATTTCTTTACTTAATCCGGTTGATCATATCTTTATATTGTCATGACGAATTAGAGTCACATTCGTTTGCGGATTAGACTGCAAGATGAAGGACATACATGCATCCGAACGCCCCAAGCAACGAGCGGCCTAACATGCCAGACCTTTTAATAGGCTCCCTCTCCGATCTACAAGCGCCATGGAAGCCCAAGGACACATAAGCCGATCCCTAAGATGAGCTCCACTGCAGCCTAGAGGGAACGGTGCGTGCCCACAAGACGTGAAGAATGACTACATGCCGTGCTCATGGCAAACTTGCAAGCGAGCTGCCCAGCCGATCAAGTTGCCGACCACGTCAAGCCATCCATGAGCCGCGCCGAATGTGCGCTTGATCTATGTATGACGAGCCATATGGAATTTCTTTCATCGTCATCGTCTTCTGCGACGGTGATCTCAACTCAAAGCTCCTAGGCCCGAACAGATCCTGCGACAAAACCAGGAAGGGCGTCCTGTCTCCACGAGACAGCAAACTCCGACCTGAATCCGGTTCATACCGGTCAGCAAGCAAGCCAAATCACTCTCGTACATCACCATCGGAGGCATGCAATGCTCGATCCAATTTTGGACCACGCACGGATTAAATTATCCAGTAGATCCAATTGGCCGCGTGCAAGGATAAGCGGCGTTCGTTGTCACGTTTCCATAACGGACAAGGAGTAAATAGGCAAAAAAGGAACCCTATCCAATCTGGCATGCAAGCTAGTTGAATATTAAGCTGCACGCAAGGATGCTATGCTTCTACGACGGCCAAGCCATCAAGTGTTTCATGGTGCCGAACATGGTCACGTGTAGCTGAGGCAAGAAAGCAAGCAATCATCAACGATCACGTACACCCTCGTGTCCTGCCTTCAGCGTTCGACCACGTCAAGCCATCAAGCGAACTGCACGAGCCATCGTTGAGCTGCTCGAGCCACGAGTCATATACATCTGCTCGACCGCGCCGACCGGCAAAATCGCCCAGATTCATATCTGGCCGTGACCTGCGTATATGCCTAGCAGCGGCACTGCGTTCTTCGACACCTTCGCCATTGTGCTCGACCGTTGTTGCGACTTCTCCGACGGCAAAAAATTCGTGGCGGCACTCCTTCCATGACGTGGGAGTGATCTTCAGCCACCAGCGATCCGGGCTACGGCTCCGCGCTGACCTGATCGATCTGATCGATCTGCTGGGCTGGATATGTTCCCATAAGAGGAGCCAGGAAGACAGCCCTGTCTCCATGAGATAGCGAAAAATAATCTACTGGCAGAACGAGAACCGCGACAATCTACAAAGCATTCACATGCTGCATCCACATGCTGGTTAACTAGTGGGCATATATGTGGCCTATACACATACGAACGCACTAGCTAGCACCATGCAAGGCAACAACGGAATTCATGCAGGATGGTACTGACTCCAGCATCAAGTTGCGTAGCTGACAATTTGCTGGGCCATTTTGCAACAAAACCTGGAAGGCAGCATCTTGTCTCCATGAGGCAGCGAAATCCGATCTGATCTGTTCATGCCGATCAGCAAGCAAGCGAGTACCCAGCTCATCGTGTGTTGCATCGGCCCTGCATGCAAAGCTAAGTCAAATTGTTTTATTCCCATTGAATAAAAAATTCTACGATAATATACGTACGTCTCATATATGAGTATGTTGCCAGAAACTTGGGACCACCAATTGATCGTCCATCTATTATGCTTCGGAAAAAATTCCTAGATGGCTGGCTCCATCCACATCCATTTGTTCGAACAAGGCGATCATGCTTCGCCGACCACGTCGAGCTATCAGCAGGTCTCGAGCACCATGTCCATTTGCGCATAGATTCGCAGGCGAGCTAGATGGAAACGTCTTCAACAACACCGCCGACCGATCAGATCTCGGGAACAATAATCTCGAGGTCGACGGATCCGGCAACTCGGCTCTCCTGCGCCGGGCACTCTCCATTATCGACATCATCCGCAGCGACTCAGTGGTCAGGAAGCCTTGGTGCTGCGAAGCCCGGCCACATGTCCTGACGGGCTGAAGAATGCAGTTTTATCCTGCAAAAGAGTACTTCCCCGTCTCTTCATGTGTCTCGCAAAGCGCGACCATGTCCCAGATCTGTACTGGTGACAAAAAACTCTTAGGAGATGCGTCGTCATATAACATCTACATGAATACGCCAGCGTTGGGTCCAAGTCATCAACAAAGCGTCTCGTTCCGTGTCGTCAACATCGGCACATCTCCAAATTGAATTGTTCCCATATCGAACGCAAGATGCGCATTGCTGCATCGAGCCCTACGCATAACAACATGCTAGCGAGGAGTCACACAAGCCACCAATGAGCAGTACAAGGAGATATGATCTGCAGCGCCATGCAAGGCTAACTTGCACATACGGGCATATGAATGCATACGCCATATATATATGCATATACCAAAAATACAAGCCGCCTCCAGCTTGAACACATTGACAACGACCTACATCATTATTCTTCATGGCGACACGACCGGCTGCCCGTCATTGGAGAGCTCCGAGGATGAGGTGCAAGACCAGGGACACATCGTGCTCGTAGTGCATTTTGGCAACAAGTTGTCGATTTCGTTGACTCATTGTCCGAGCCGTTGTCAAACCACATACGAGCCGCGTCGAGCCTTGAGCAGGCCTTTCGAGCCGTACACCCCTCCTCAGGTATTACGACATGTCTTTTTTTTTTTTTTTTTTTGAGATTAAGGTATTACGACATGTCGACTACCCCACACGGCGCCAATAGCGATTGATTCATCAAGAAGGCCGAACACGGTTCAATCTCCATGGCTATGCTCTGCTGGCTGCACAGCAGATCCAAGCACCACCTGCGGGGACAGGCGATTAGGGCAGCGGCCGCGCGGCGGACATGCGGGGACCGATCGCCGGCGCCGGCGACCATCCCTGCGTCCCCATGCCCAGTCCGGGGGGCTCCGGCGCGCGGGAAACCGGCGTTCGAGTTCGCGGAGGCTGACAGGAAGGGCCCTCGCGGGACACGCGGCATCGCGTGAGAGCGGCAGGTGGCGAGATCGGGGCGGAGCGGACCCGGGATCGTCGACGGCTCAGATGAGGCGAGGTTGGTGGATCCCGACGGCAAGTTTGAGGAGCTATTTGGTCAGTTGTGGTATTTCCCATCCAGCAATCCTTCTCCCCGCCGCCACCCTAGGGTTCGGGGATCTCAACCTGGAACCCTAGTCTGGGTGAGGAAGGATTTGTGGGAGGCAAAAGCATTTGGTCCTGGTGATTGTTTCCGAGCTGAGGGAGGTGTACGAGAGATCGGAGTACCGAAGAAGCTCAACTTCGCGGTGGATTGTTGGGGGAAGGGAGGCAGGAAGGCCTTCGTGGAAGCGGTGAAGCAAGGGATGGCGAATCGAGGTGGGCGAGGTGGTCGGGGAGCGAGGCCGAACAGCCCGGAGTGGTGGATGGACGGGCCGTGGCAGCCGGCGCCGTTCTACCCGCCGCAGATGGGCGCCATGGGAGCTCACATGGGAGCACCCATGGGGCCGATGGGGCCGATGGGGCCTTATCCACCGCCCTATGGCTACTTACCCAACCAAGGGCCTCCTCCATCGTTCTACAACCAAGGTATGGATCACAACAATCAGTACTATCAGAGGAATCAGAATCAGCAGTTTAGGCCAGGGGGAAAGGGATCTGGTGTGGGAAACAGGGGCAAGGAATTGGGTCAGACTCAGGGTCAAGGTCAGAGGCAACAAGTTCCTCAACAGAAGGATCAACCTTAGCAGGGTAAGGAATCAGATCAGCAGATCCAAACACAAGGCAGTGGAGCTAGTGGTGGTTCTGCTATGTCTACTGAGGGGGAATCCAGTGGCAGTAAGGTTGCTCAGGTGGCTTGTTATAATTGTGGGGAATCTAGGCACTTCATTTCAAGTTGTAACAAGCCCAAAAAATGCTTTATCTGTTACAAGCTGGATCATATTGCAGAGAAATGTCCTAGGTGGAGTGAAGATGAGAAGGTGGTGAAGTGTCTGGGTACAGCTAGAAAGGGTCTGGGCTTTTTGCACATTGATCTGTCCCATGGTGAGAAGGCTGGCAGTAGGTTCAAGCTTTGGACAGGGTTTGATAATTATGGAGTGTTCACTGTGGAAGAGGGATTTCTGGTTCCTGAGTATCTGATTAACATGCTGAAGGCTGAGCTTAATCCAACTTGGGATTGGCTGTTGAAGAGTTTGGATGAATTTACCTATCTTGTCAAGTTTCCTCCTGAGTTGAGAGTGGATAGATTGGTGATCAACAAGGTCTCCTATTTCTATCTGGACAAAGGTCAGGTGATGGTGTCTCTGAGGGTGTGGAATGGTAACATAGAGCCTGTTAGCAGTCTGGTAGAGGAGTGGGTGCAAGTAACTGGTATTCCACCCAAGTGGTGTGACTGGGTCACTATGAGGCGGGTGGCTTCGGCTGTGGGTAAATTGACAGAAGTGGACTGGCACTCAATGTTTGCTAGCTCCTTTGCAATGGTTAGGATGAAAATCAAGTGTAGAGATCCTACAAGCATTCCTATGAAGAGGCTAATGGAGTTTGGGGATGACCTCTTTGGTATTGGCTTCAAAACTGAAGTAGCCATTCAGGTGGAGGGGGACATTGGAGGTGATGATGGTGGAGATGATGATGACACTAGTTCACAAGATAAAGATCTGCCTGATGGGGCTGAAGCTGCTAAGGACAACATGGGTGATGGGAATCAGAATGGGAGTAATCCTCCTAATGAGAACAATGGGACTGGTGGGTCTATTGGGAGTGGATCTGGGACAAAAAATCTGGGTAGCTCAGCAGGAAACAGAACTGTCAGGAACTTGAGTGAGGTGTTTGCTCAAGAATTTCTGGCTTTTAGCAATGAAGAGAAGCAAAGAGAGTCTTCCTGTATCTCTATCTTACAAGCAATGGAAATTGATGAGGGCCTAGAGGTACTTGATGAAGAGATTGTGCCTGATAATGTTGCTAAAGAAGAAAGTCTGCATCTACCACAAGAATGGCTCTATGATTCTTAGAAACAAGATCTGGCAAAATGTGACAAGGCTGATCAGGGAGGAAATGTCTGTGATGAAGTGAAAGGAAAAGCTGCAGAAGAGGTGGGTGGAGCTAAAGGGGCTGCCAAATCAAACAAAGTGGTTTGGGGCCCTATGATACCTGACAAGATGGGCAAAAGAGTGCCACAAGATGGGGTGTCTATGCTGGAGAGGGCTCAAGCTCTGAAGAGGAAGAACAACCTGGAGACTGAAAAAGGTAAAAAACCAACTTCTGCTATTTTTGCTAAAATTCTTGATGAGTTAGCTTCTGCTGTAGATTTAGTAACTAGTAGTGCTAGTACAAGTAATGGTAGCTCTGCTATTCATGATATGTTGAATCTAGAAGTAGATAGAACTAGAACTTGTGCTGAAATTTGTGCTGTAGAAGGTTGCTCTAATAAGGCTGACAAGTCTAGTTGTGTTTTGGGGTGTTCTGCAGTGAACAACCCAACCCAAGCAGCTAGTGGTAGTGCTAATAGGTGTTAGGGAGCACAGAATACTAGTTTTGTAGGTAGTTCAAGTAATGGAGAAGGTGATGCCAGGGATGATGAACCCAGGACACCTATTAGTGCTTCTAGTGGTCTTAAGGACCTGAACATACTAGAAGCAGAGATTGAGAAAGCTTGGACTGAAGTAGTTAATAGGAAAAAATCAAGAAGTAGAAAATGATAGGCCTTTTCTGGAATATTAGAGGCTTGGGTAAAATTGGTAGATTGCCTGCTCTTAGGAGTAGAATTAGATCAACTAGGGCAGATTTTGTAGGGATTATGGAAACCAAGAAAGAGTCTTTTACTGAAGGTTATTTAAAGTCTTTAACTCATTTAACTCCTTTTGACTGGTTTTATGCCCCAGCTAAGAGGACAGCTGGTGGTATCCTGGTGGGGTGTAATAGTGATGTGTTTTCATCTACTTTACTTTCTATTTTAGATTATACAGTTAGTGTCATGTTGGTGGACAAGAAGTCTGGTTTTAATTGGAAATTAGTGGTAGTGTATGGGTCACCTTATGAGGAAGGGAAAGAGGGCTTTCTAAATGGGTTACATTCTGTTATGAATGCTTGGGATGGGCCTACCTTGTTGGGGGGATTTTAACCTCATTAGGTTTGCTAGTGATAAAAACAATGATAATTTAAATTATAGATGGATGGATGCATTCAATGAGTGGGTGCATAGGTGGGCTTTGTTGGAGTTAGATCCAACCAATAGGAAGTACACATGGACAAACAACCAAGATGGGGTTGTGCTATCAAAATTAGATAGGATATTTGTGTCAACTGATTGGATTAACAAGTTCCCTTTAGCTTCTGTAAAATGTCTGGATAGGATCCCCAGTGATCATAATCCCTTGGTGTTGGATACTGGGTTTAATGTGGCTTTAGGAAAGAAAAATTTTAGGTTTGAAAAGTGGTGGTTACAGCAGGAAGGTTTTGTAGAAATGGTAGAGAAAGCTTGGCATGTTCCTTGTAGTCTAACTAAGAGTATTGAGGTTTGGCAGTTTAGGATTAGGACTCTGAGACGTTTGCTTAGAGGATGGGCTGCAAATGAAGTAGCTAAGTTGAATAAACACAAATCTGAACTAGCTTTAGAATATAATGATTTGGAGGCTTGTCGGGACGATGTAGGTCTGTCTAGTACTGAGCAAGCTAGGATGGATCAAGTAGCTAAGGAGTTGGATAGGATTTGGGGGTTAGAGGAAGTTAAAGCTAGACAAAGATCTAGAGATAGAGACATTTTAGAGGGAGATAGGAACACTGTTTACTTCCATGCTGTAGCTTCTAATAGGATGAGAAAGAAAAGGATTGAATCCTTGGATAGTCCTAGTGGTCCAGTAGAAGACCAGTCAGGAATGATGAAGATAGCTGTAGATTTTTATAAAAATTTGTTTGGTAAAGAAAGTAGAAATGATGTTAAGCTAGGAGAGAATTTTTGGGATGAGCAAGATCTGGTTACTTCAGATGAAAATGAGCTGTTAACTTCTCCTTTCTCTGAAGAAGAGGTAAAACAGGCCTTATGGAGTTGCTATTCTGATGGGGCCCCTGGACCAGATGGTGTGTCTTTTATGTTTTACCAGAAATTCTAGGACTTGATTAAAAGGGATATTATGGCTATGTTTGATGATTTCTTTAAGGGAGAGTTAGATCTTAGAAGATTAAATTTTGCTCTGATTACTTTGATCCCAAAAGTAGAAAATGCTAGGAACATGAAAAACTTTAGACCTATTAGTCTGATTAATTGTAGTTTTAAACTCTTCTCTAAAGTGTTGACTCTTAGACTGGGAAGAGTGATTGATAGATTAGTTGCCCCTCAGCAAAGTGCCTTTATTAAAGGCAGATATATTTTAGAGAGTGTGGTGTTAGCTCATGAATTAGTTCATAGTTTACACAAATCCCATGAACCTGGGCTCATCCTCAAATTAGATTATGAGAAAGCCTATGACAGGGTCTCTTGGGATTTCTTATTTGAAATTTTAGAGCCTAGGGGCTTATCTGGAACTTGGATTAGTTGGATGAAACATCTAGTGATTGGAGGTTCTGTAGGTGTTAATTTAAATGGTGAGGATAGTAGTTTCTTTAAAACTGAAAAAGGTCTAAGGCAAGGTGATCAAATCTCACCTTTGTTGTTTAACTTAGTAGGGGATGTCCTGATTAAACTTCTCAAAAAAGGAGTGAGAATGGTTTAATTAAAGGTTTAGCAGATAGTTTTGTAGAAGGAGGGGTAGTGTCTCTGCAATATGCAGATGATACTATTCTCTTTTCTAGAGTAGAGGAAGGATATACTAGGAATCTGAAGGGCATCCTAATGTGGTTTGAACAACTTTTAGGGATGAGGATTAATTTTCACAAGAGTGAAGTCATTCCAATGAATGTAGATGAAGAGACTACTCATAGATTAGCACATTTGTTTACCTGTCCAGTGGGTTCCTTGCCAATCAAATATCTAGGTGTACCTCTACATTTTGAAAAACTTAGGAGAGAGGACATACAACCTCTAGTTGATAAGATGTTAAATAGTTTAGCAGGGTGGAGAGGTAAACTGTTGTCTTCTGCTGGTAGACTAATTCTGGTTAAAGCTTGTTTAGCCAGTATTCCCATTTACTTATTATCCTTTATTAAGTTCCCTAAATGGGCAATTAGAATCTTAACTTCCCATATGGCAAACTGTTTGTGGAATGATAATCCTGAGGCTCATAAATTCCATTTGGCAAACTGGGAAAGTGTGAGTATGTTGAAGAAGTATGGTGGGTTAGGTGTTCCTAATCTTAGAGATTTAAATGTGTGTCTTCTAGCCTCTTGGATAAAGAGGTATAATCTAGATGGAGATAAGCTCTGGAAGCAATTCATTGATTACAAGTATCATACTGATAGACCTAATATCTTCTATAGTTCAACTACTGGTGCATCTCAATTCTTCAAAGGAATGATTTGGGCTGCTTCTGCTGCCAAGATGGGGTATAGATGGAGAATAGGGAATGGTAGAAAAGTGAAATTCTGGGAAGAGAATTGGTTAGGTATCTCTAGTCTAGCAATCCAATATTGGGAAATTTATTTTCTGGTGAATGAAAAGTCAGCTACAGTGGCTGAGCTTTGGGATGGGGTCAACCTCAAGTGTACCTTTAGGAGGTGTGTAAATGAAAGGCAATATAACCTTTGGTTAGAAGTGGTATAGTTGGCTTCCACAATTGAGTTCTTTGATAGAGAAGATGATTTAGTTTGGCAATTTAGCTCCAATGGGGTGTATTCTTCTCAATCCTTGTATAAGGTGATTAACTGCAGAGGAGTGATTCCTATTTACACTCCTACTGTTTGGTCTCTTCATATCCCACCAAGAGTGCATTTCTTTCTATGGTTGTTTTCTAAAAATAAGATTTTAACTAGAGATAACTTGGGGATTAGGATAGAGGTAGAAGACCCAACTTGTTTGTTCTGTGAAGAAACTGAAAGTGTGTGTCATCTGTTTTTTAATGTGCTGTAGCAAAGAAACTTTGGGAGGATATGTCTGAGGTGTTAGGAATCCAAGTGGGTTCAGACTATCTATCAATAGGTGCTAAGTGGTTAAGTAATAAGAAATATTCTGTTGTGAATATGTTTTGTGCTGCTGCCCTGTGGGGAGCTTTGGAAGCTAAGAAATTCAGTTTGTTTTCGGGGTGTGATGTGGAAAAATGGGCATGTGTTGCTACGATGGTAGCGGCCATGCTTTGGGAATTGGAGTTCCCTGTGTCCGAAGGATCATCTGATGGAGTTCATGGAGAGGTTGGACAAACTGAAGGCAGTTGCTTCAAGACCCCAAAGGTTGACTGGCTCAAGAAGATAAACAACCCGGGTGATCGACAGCTGTTTGAAGTGGCTGGAGATTGGGAGAGTATCATATCTGATGAAGCCAAAGAGAAACTGACGGTGGACTGGGAAGAGGCGAAGAAACCTGGGAAGTGGCTTGACTTCTCCTTAATGAAGAGCGCTTGGAACATGTAATAGGGCCTAGAGAGTGTGCTGGGTTTGAGAGACAGTTTTAGTCTTTGAGTTATCTGGGGTTTCTGTTGGCTGGTGATAGCCGAGTGAGTGATTCAAGCTTATGAGCTTTGTAATGAACTTAACTGTCATGGTCTTGCAATATAAGGCCGGGGGCCACCCTTGAACTCAAAAAAAGCTTGACGCGACTTGAAGCTACGTCCTCCGGTACATGGAAGTCAATCCAGGCGGATCGTAACATGACCTATGTTGGCCACCACGCACGCACATCGCCCCTGATTGGAGCTGCATCAGATTCAAACCATCATCACTCCATCACATGCATCTGCAAGCATCGGAGATTGAGCAAAGCAAGCTACGCGACGGCAGCGGCGTAATCCATCTGCGACAAGCACTCTTGAAGATCAAGGGCACCAGCCTGACTAGGCATGCGATCATGCTGTACATGTCCTCGCATGTAAATCATACGCATGTGGCCTGCACGTACAGAATTTGTGCATCCAACTAAATCAAGATCGGCGGTTTCTTGCCCGGCATTAGACAAATCTCTGAATTTTCGCCCAACGGCAATCATCGCCATCACACCTAACGGGCTGCGTCAGAGCACCGGCCCTCACCCTCTACGCTTCACCGTCGGCCCTCACCGTCGAGTACCGGCCCGCGCCAACCTGTCAGCAGTCATCATGGAGAGCTTGTCGCGGATAGTTCGCCAAGAATCCCACGTCGATGCATTGGAGTCCCGTTCGTTTGACCATGACTCCGCTCACCTGATATCCGAGTGTAACTCTCTGCATGCACTCGGGTGACCACAACGCCATCGAAGAAGAGCTAATTAATTACGGTAATGCTGCATATTATACGTTCGCGCGTCGAACACTCCTTCATGGGCCGGCCGGCCCATCATCGGTGTTGACATGGCGCACACGCCACGTGTCCGGGGACCCGCGCGCACGCGCGCTGCGAAGTGGGGAAGGGACGGGCCTCGGATGCTCCGCGTCGCCAGTTCTCCTCACACCGCCCTGCTGCTTCCACACTCTTCCTCACCTGCTCTCTCTCCTCCATCCTCGTCGGCGGCTGCTCCTCCCTCCTCCATCCTCGCCACGACGGTGACGAGGTCCCCCCCGCGCTCTCTGCCTCCCGTGCTCCCCCCGCGCCCTCCTCCCTCTTCCCCATGGCGGCTGCGAGCACCTCTCCCGCGCCCTCGCCTCCTTCTCCTTCCTCCCCATGGCGGCGGCGGCCGCAGGGCCGCGGGATTCGATGGCGGCGGCCTCGGATCCGTGGGATCCGGCGGCGGCGGCCGTAGATCCGCGCGGATCCGGCGGTGGCGGCCTAGGGTTTCGGGGCCGCTCCGCATCCCCGTCCCTCCCTCTCTGCTGTTCCTCCTTCCAGCGTTGCTCCTCGCTGCTCCCGGCCACCGGTTCATCGGCGGCGAGCTCCTCCCCCTCTCCCACGCCGCTAGGCCTCCCCCTCTCCCCACACCAATAGGCCATGGCAGTGGCGACGTTTTTCGACGGCGGTTGTGGCCTCGGATCCGCCGGATCCGGCGGAGGTGGCCGTGGATCCGCGCGCATGCAGCACGGTTGGCCTCCTCCTCCTTCGTTCCCCTCTGTAGCCTCCCTCCTCCATCTTCTGTGAGCTCATCCCTCTTTTCTTTTCTTTTTTTTCGGTGTTTCAGCATTGTTGTTTTGGTTGTTTCAACACCCTTTCACATGATGTTTCTCTAGTTCTTTGCCGATGGTTCTTTTTTTCATATTTTCAGTTTTTGTTTCGAACGTTTGCTCTCTGTTGTTTCTATAGTGTTTTTCAGTTTGTTTCAGATGTTTTTTCTGTTTTTTTTTTTGTAAGTTTTGTCTCCATGAATCTATTTGTTTCAGTTCTTAATCTGTTTTTGTTTCTTTTCTTTTGAATCTTTGTTTCATTTTCTTATTCGCCTTTTTTCACTTTTTTGTTTGTTTCAGTTCGTCTCGTGGTGATGTTTCTTTTTTCTGTCTTGTGTTTCAAATTGTAAATTTGATTTGTTTCAAATTGCGAGTTTGATTTGTTTCAAATTGCAAATTTGATTTTTGTTTTTCAGTTTTTGTCACGTGTTTCAAATTACAAATTTGATTTGTTTCAACTGCATTTCACCTCTTGTTTCATTTTTTTTCTAATTTTCCTTCATTTTTTGTGTTCCCGAGCACGGCAACCATGTTGGGATGGCGGCGGCGGCGGAGCTGTCACGGAGGAGCAGGCCGCGCGGGGGGAGTGTCGCGGCGGGAGGCGGCGTGTGCGCGCAGCGCGCTTCCTGTCTGTTCGGCCCGCGCGCGGCGCGCGCGCGATGTGGGGTGTGCGCGCGTTGCGAAGGGGTGAGGAAGATGGGCCGGGCCCTGTAGCGTTCGATGATCGAACGTTCGAGCGCTAGTCGCTCCCAATTAATTAGCCTACATGCACGTGCATATACGCACCCGGTAATACCTGCACGGGAATCTGCATCGATGACTACTAATGGCCGGGCCTCAACGACTCATGACGGAGTCCTACTCCTATTATCAATCAAAAGCATTCTGTTGCGTCTCGATTTCTTCATTGACGTCACCTAGTCGATGACTGCACCCGCTGCTGGAGCTTGGAGGAGATGGCGCAACGACGCAGACCCCAAGACAGAGCACCGGCCTGTCGTACTCGTGGTACACCAACGGAATCCAACTCCAACACGGCCAAGATAACACTCTAGCCGATCGGTAGCGCGAGAAGGAAGGCCATACGTACGGACACCCAGACTAGGTACGAATCTCAGATTCATACTCGCATGTGTGTGCACGTATGCATCCATAGTGCATACAGGACCATACACCAAGCAAGCACGGCTTGTTGAGCCGGCCATCTCAGGAGGCAAGTGTACGTGCCAGGAAGCTGATAGCCATCTCAAGCAGCAAAGCCAACTATGGGGAACAAATCTGCCACGCAGATCACTTTGCCAACGCGCTGACCACGAGGCGCGTCAACTCATCACCACGCAAGCCAGCGAGCGATCAAGCAAACCGTGCCGCAAGTCGCTAAGCAAGCTGTCGTCCAGCCACAAAGTGCCTACGTCTGAATCAATGACGAGCAGTCAGCGCGAGCCGTCCGAACCATCCGGGCCCGCGGCAACACCGTGTTGTGATTCTACCGTGTATCTTAAATTGCGTCACAATCCGGTCCAATTCGACCAGCCAAGCTGGGCATGATGAAGTCGTACATAAACACTGCAGCAAAGCTACAGTTTTGGATGTGACGTAAACCTTGGCCAATGTAGTCGCAAATCGTGGCACCCACGAGCAACCAAAGGTCATATATGCGTGTCATGCATAGCAGCCGCAAATCACTGGGAAATAACTATGGTTTCATCTGATTACAATTCCGGTCACCTATTTGAACGGGACTGGTCGGTGTTTCTCTTCTTTGGTCTCCCAGTAAAGCTGGGAGTTGGGCTCACAGCCAAGCTGTGACTTTGCACCACGTGCAATGTTGTAGCAAAGCTACAGTTTATTTTTCAAACCATCGACTTAGTTTTTCAATCGGGTTTTTGCCATTCGTTTACCACCATTTGTTTTGCACCTTGTGACGTCAGACTTACATACTTCCTATATGACACGGACGCGTGGCATGTAGGGATACGTTTGTCTGGTTGTTTGCTTCCTATTTGACATGGACGTGTGGCATATAGGCTTGCATTTTTCTGGTTGGCGGCCGACCACCAATCCGAGCACGATAAAATCCTGCTCTATTTACGGCATGTTTCTCCGTTCCCATTGACTTAGTCCCACGGATGAACCGGGGACTGGGTACAAGAGGCACAGCTTCTTCATCCCTCTTAATAAAGTTAAGATTGTTGATGGCTCGATTTGGACAGATGGTAAAAGGGGGCCCGACCGACCAGCTAAGCTCCGGTCAGGGTTATGGCTTAGTCATTTTCCCCTACTTCACTTTTTTCGGCAACTACCATTTTTCTGGAATGATGCGAAGCGTCGACCAGAACACGGCACAGCTGTGGTCCCTTGAGAGACTTTGTGCCAAGCACCAGTCCACATAATTACGCGTCTTACGCAAGGGTGCATCAAAGGTGCATCATTATTTGCCGCCTATTTAGCCCTGTGCACAGCTGGGGACTGGAACTGTGGTCAAACCCACAACTCCCCATGGTAAAACCATGGATTTAGAGCTGGCCTTTTTTCACTCGACACATGGCCCGTGGGGCTTGGTTGGTACGCTAAGCTACACTCCAAGCAAATGGCACAGCCGTTTTTCCCATCTTCACCTTTGCGGATTTGCCATGCTCACTAGTCAGCAACTAAGTTGTTTGCCTAGACACAACTAAGTTGTGGTCGATATTTCCACTCAGCATAGCTGGGGATTGGTCGGCAGTAACACTACACAGTAGTATAACCGTCAATTCACCCTATTAACATGAGTCCTTGCTCCAAGCTCATAGGATTTAATATTTTTCACTCAGCTAAGCCGGGGACTGGTAGATAGCTTAGCCTACTAACCACCTGGATATTGTAGCTTGGATCAAAGATCATTGGCCAGCTGCTCGTCGCCCGGACTTCAACGTCAACTCCGTTGGGTACGTTGCCAGCAAAGCTGGTGATTGCCCGGCGCTCCTCTCCTTCGTGCAGGCGTCACCAACGGAGCTGGTGATCGCTCGGCGCTCGCCACCTTCATGCGGGGCGAAGCTAGGGACTGCTCGGTTTCCATCATCACGTAAGAGTCACCAGCACAGCTGGGGAATCGGCGTCCAAGTGCGACTCCATTTTCTTGGGCGACCACAACAGGAAGCGAGCCTGTCATTATTTTGCATCCAGCGTATATGCATATATCCAAGCATCAGCAAACCTACGGTACCTTCGTGCAACGCCAGGAGCAAGCAAATAAATGCCTTGATCAACTTTTGTCTTGACATTAATCAGCAAGCAAGCATCGCCATGCTATCATGGCTGCTCCTACATGTGCTGTGCGTCGGCTATGCATGTCAATCAAGTTTCCTACTCACCGATTCCAGCACCAAACTGCAAGCTGGTCTGCGAGCTGTTAAGTAACGCCAAATATGCCATCTCATCGGCAATGTGCAGCGCCAAGCAACAACGAATCAAGCAACCAAGGAAGCATTTGCAGGGGGGGCGACATGCATCCACTCACGGGTATATATGCAGATCCACGGCAAAGCCGGGGACTTTTCTTTCCAGCGAAGCTGGGGACTTCAACCATAGCTACGGAGCTATGAACTACTTTTAAGCGTAGCACTAGCATCATATTCTCCGTGTTCAAATGATCAGCAGAGCTGGGAACTGAGACCAAGCCATGACTAAACACTATTACGGAGCTATAATTTATGTTATGATGAAAACCTCGGTCGGCAAAGCGGAGCTCGTCACCAGAGCCATAGCGGAGCTATGGTGCACATTCCCTGCAGCAGAGCTACAGGTCCTCCAACACGACACCAATAACTGGTCGACCAGCAGAGCTGGGGACTGGGCTCACAGCGAAACTGTGACGCGTGCTATAGGGAACTATGCTATTCAGCTAAGTATTCTTTACTACAGTCCCTCAACCATGCTGGGGGCTGCTCGGCAGCATAATTGCCTGGTCGAAATTCATTGAATGGCGGTCGGCCACTTTTATACCAGACTTGGACTCTACATTTGATCCTGAAACAATGTGCTTCACACCTTATATCAGGCTCGGGGACTACGTGGGCCCACGTCACTTGGCAGTGACTTGGGCTGGTTCAATCAATCTTTATGCCAAGGGCATGACCCCTATCATCTTTTAGCTTTCTCTTGTTGGCTAATTTAACACAATGATACAAAGTATCATGTGCTACTGTGGGCCCACGTCACAAGATGTGCGGTCATTTTTCTTTTTCTCAAGAGCAACATGCATCTTTCGACAACAACCTGTACTTGACAAACACAGTGATCGGCTCTCCATCAAACTGGTCGGTGACCCAGTACTTGCCTACGGCGCTCTCCATAGTAGGTCAGCAGACCAACAACAAGCTCCAGCAATCCGAGTGACTGGATCAGCCATGCAAAACTTCAAGCCTCACTAGTCGACAAACGTCAAGATGGTGTTTTCTCAAGATACATGATGCTCGGGGACTAGCTGTGGAGGTATAGACCCCATATACCCTCACGGGCCTACATTGGCCGTACCATCAAAGATGGCCCAATCTACAAGACAAAGTCATATGGCACACAATGTGCACCCCACCGTTTGTAATAGTACCAAATAGGATACTTTATTTGTACAACCTGTCCCTTCAGAGTATATAAGGAGGGGCAGGGGTCCCCTAGAGGACAGATGATCTGATATCAATGCAAATAACAGAACACAGGACATAGGGTTTTACACCAAAGGCGGCCTGAACCTGTATAAATCTTGTGTCTTGTGTCTCTGTAACCATCCGGTTCCTGATCACGCGCACCTCTACCGATCAAACTACTATCGTCGGTATACCCTAGATAGACTGCCGCCGATATTTCGTCGACACGTTCTTCTTCGGAGAATAACTGAGCATATTTTTTAGTTACGGGGTGATTACTCATTACCAGGAACTTGCTATAGCTTTCTACTTTGAAACCTTTCAAAACTAACTCTAATTCAGATTGAGAATAAACAAGAAATTATTGTGAGGATCGAGTGGCTCCAAACTCCAAGTGTGAGCCACTCATAATGGGCCGTTGTTTTGGCATGCCTAATGCCACAGGTTGCCTCCCTGTTTGTTTCAAAAAAAAAAAAAGTTGGCTGCCTGTTCTATCTGAAAATGTCTTCCATTCCCCTACATGTTATTGTTGTTGTGCTGCTGGTGTGGGTGTTGTAAATAGTGTTGCCAAATATTCTTGAACCGGAAAAGATAATTGGAACTATTATGTTGTTGATTTCAGTATGACTGCGCAGCTAATCGCTGAGTTTGTACTACTATGGGGGAGAGTGCAAGCTGTCCAGCTGAACCCGAACCAGCGGATCAGATCTCTTGGCTGTGCACTTCCAATGGCCACTACACGGCAAGGTCAGCTTACCAAGCTCAGTTGGATGACATCCCCAACTCTGACACAGCTGTGATTGTCTGGAGAGCCAAGGCACCGCCAAAATGCAGATTCTTCGTTTGGCTAATGCTACAAAACAGGATTTAGACAGTGGCAAGACTTCTATTGAGACAGTGGCCGAATGAATATTTTTGCCAACTATGCATGAGAAACCTGGAAACAACTACTCATTTGTTCCAGGAGTGCCCGTTCACAAGCTCTGTTTGGGAAAAGGTGGCTCTCTAGATACAAGCGCCGGCACTGCAGCCGGGCAACTGGAATCATGCAGAATTGAACATTTGGTTCAGGAGTTTGGCCATTGGAGGGCTGCCTCACGCCAGACAGGGGGCGCGCTCAATGGTTATGCTGACAATTTGTGAGTTATGGAAGGAAAGGAATAGACGTGTCTTTAACAAAGAAGCCAAATCGGTGAACGCGATCTTCAGTTCAATCCAGGAGGAGGCAAAGAATTGGATCAGAGCAGGAAACAAGGCCTTGGCTTTGGTATTGCCAAGGCAACTGTCGACACAAGCTGCAGGAGTTTCGTCTCCCTTACAGGTAGCTAGCAGCGCGCAGGCTGCTATTAGTCCAAATGTAAATTAGTATAAGTTTAAATAGGGTTAGCTAAGCTTTCACCTTTTTGTGAAAGCTTGGCAAAAGTGTTTTCCCTTCATGCTTTTCGTATATGTAAACTCCTCTTGCTTATCAATGAAAGCCGGTAACGGATCTTTCGAAAAAAAAAAAGATTTCAGATCCCTTGTTGGGATAATGCCTCGATCTGTTTTCTGGTGCTTTTGTCCAGATGATGTGATGAGCTCAGATGTTCAGCTCGTATTGTGATTTCTAGTTAGTAGTTAAAACACATCAGTTGAAGTTAAAGCATAGCCACACCCACACACTCTTTTGGTGCTGACGACCGTCAAGCCACGCATCCCAGTGGCCGGCCAGTCTCCCTGATGACCCGCTCGTGGTCGCGGAGATACTCTTCCACGTCCCCATTGTCAAATCACTGCCATTTCAAATTTTAACAGATATAAAGAGCAACGGCTTCTAGGAAAGAAGCCGTTGCTACGTCATCAAGAAAACTACAGCCCTCAGATTTCACCATCTACGGCCCAGATCTACCGAAGCGGATTCTACCTGCTCCAACTTCTAACCAGAATCAACTTCTTTCCTAGCTTCTCGGTGCCTGCTCCAGCTTCTCGTCAGAATCCGGCAGGGTAAATGTATACCCGGCTTCAGCTTCTCCTCCCCTAGCTTCCGCTTTTCCACTCCCACCCCCTAAAAGAAAACAGAATCGCCACTTCCTCTCCCCGTCTTCCCGATGCGGCGCGCGGGCGCGGCCGAGCGAGATGGCGCGGCCCCAGCGCGGCGCCGGCGCCCACCCGGCGCGGGCCATGGCGGGCCGGGCGCGCGGCGGTGGGCCTGCGCGGAGCGGCCGCCCGGCGCGGTGTGGCGGCGTCCACGGTGGGCGGCGGCGCTGCGCCCACCCGGCGCGGGCCACGGGGCGGGCCGGCGCGGCGGCCGGGCCGCGGGCGGCGGGGCGGGCCTGCGCGGCGCGGCCGCCCAGCGCGGCGCGGCGGCGTCCACAGTGGGCGGGGCGCGCAGGCGAGCGGGCCCGGCGCGGCCGACGCACGGCGGCGACCAGGCCCAAGCGGCGGCGCTCACGCAGCGCGCTTCGGCGTCGGCGGCGGCACAGGTGCGCCCCTCTCTTCTCCCTCTCTCTCCCCGTCTGTGCAGGTTAGGGTTAGGGTTAGGGTTAGGGTTGGGGTTAGGTCGTCGGTCGCCGGCCCTCGGCGCGCCGGCGTGCAGCCTCGTCTTCCTCCTCCGTACTTCTCGCGGCGTCCAGCCTCGTCCAGGTCCAACATGTCCATTAACAGAGCATGAAAATGTTGCTTGCAGAAATTACTATTTTGGTCAAATTTTTTTGGGGTGACTACTAAGTTATGAAGTTGATTGGTTTAAATATGGAAAAGATTCAGAGATAGAAGTCAACTCCTAATTTAGCAACGGTTTCATAGTAAGATAGTTGTCCATATCGAGTCTCCTGTGCCTCATTTCTCACTAACTTTAGAACATGAACAGTCATGGTGTGACGGTGCTCAAATTTGGATCCTTTCCAGCTGCTCCCTGAGCACTTTAATCTTATCGTCTACATTCCAACTACTGGCTTGAGGTCTATTGTGAGGTGAGCAATTACCTTCAGATAGAAAATTATATATTTAACCAACATATGTCACCTGGGTTAATATACTTGATGCTTTAAGAATAAAGATGCCGGTTTTTTAAACCTCATTGGAGTTAACATGCTTTGCAGATGCGTGGATGAAAAACTTGGGAGCACCACGCAAATCCTCGCCGTGTGCCCTAGGGTTAGGGTTAGGGTACAGTGGCGGCGGCGGCGGCAGCCGCAGCTCCCACCCTTGGCCACCTTCAGCAATTGCATCAATGGGCTCCTCCGGTGGTCACTGGGGCGCCTACACGTGGGTGGTGTCTTCATCAGCGGTGGTTGCAACTTCCAGCTTCAGGATCTCGGACAGCACAGTCCGATAATGAATGTGCAGCTTGCAGATAGAGGTATGGCTCTTGTTTCCTATAGATTTTCTACTACTCAATTTAAGGAGTGATATTTGGTCCACGTGTAAAGGAAAATACCAGATATATACAAAGGATAAGTTATAATTAATTAATTTTGAGCTACAACAAAATTAGTACTTATATTTTGGAAAACAGAGTGATGGTGGATGAGTAAACAAAGATACCAGATATATACAAAGGATATGTTGTAATTAATTGATTTGAGGCTACAACAAAATAATCCAGTAATGAAGTGAAAATCCTAAAATGAAATGTGCAGATTCTCTCCATCTATTGCATGCTACGTTCATCCTGTCTTTCGTAACTCATTATCCAAATGTGTTGTTTGTATTAGGATCTGCGCAGTAAAAGGTGATGGACCGGTTGCTAAATAAAAAAGGTTAGCCTTTCCTATATCTTTTGTTTGTCAATAACACCTTATGAATTTAATCTTTGGGAACTGTATTTCATCATATTCTTTAGAGGTTCCAATGCAACCTTTTAACTACAGAGAGTGAAGTTTCATGCAGCCTACCAATGCTTCATGAATCGCCAAAGTAAGAATCTCTCTTTGAGCTGATTTTCCTTGTCAGCCTGTGCTGTTCAGTTTGCCCTTATTTAATCTAATAGGTTAATTGTATGTACGGGTCCCAATTCCAAAATGTTTGTTAGAAGTATCTTATTTCATTGATACTGAAAATTGGCACTTATGGCAACACTGCTTTTAATTGATAGAAACCATAAGTATGGTAAAAAATGATCTGTACCTTTTGTTCCTTGCCTCATTTATTTGGTTTTCCTTTTGGCCTTCTTTATTTGTTCCTTGCTCGCTTAACACCATCCAAACCGAGTTGCATAGTTCTGGTGCAATGGTTTTTACTGAACTTTAATGCTTGCAAAATTGTATATGTTAGAGGCAAAATTCAGGACCATGTAGATGGCTTTTATGGCATCTCCAGTCAGACATCCAAAAGGCAAATGGCAGTGCTTATATAGCATGTACAGTACATATTTGCCTACTTTATATCACCACAATAATTCTTTGTTGTTATGCTTCTGTATATTATCCCAATAAGGTGGAACGTTTTGAAACCTTCATGCCACTATATATAAATATAACTCTCACCTGCCCATGCATTCTCAGCTGCACTATAATGTACAACATAAGTTGCCAAATTGATAAACCATTTAGATTAATCAAGATGCCATTGCTGCCTTTGTTCAGGCTTCAATCACTTTGCATAAGTGGTTGCAACCACAATTGTAACTCATACACATACTTGATAAAATAATATAGTGTGATACGTCGATTCTCTCACCGTCGTCACTCTTAGAGTTCGATTTTGTTATTGTACTAATTGTTCTTTCGCTGATGTGGACTGGCAGTTTGCAGATGAGTAGACAAGAAGTTCAGCTTGGCAGTCGTCGACAGGTTTTTCTAAGGTTAAGTTCTGCTGCCTCTTTGTCCTTTCTTTTTGCAAGTGTTGAGATAAGAACCATCCTCAATACTTGTTCAATCTGATTTTGTCCTCACTTTTGCGCTGCTTCGACCTATCAACTTGCTTTCATATCAGTTTTGCCTTGCTAATATTGTGGAGTTCATGAAAGGGATAACTTTTCCATGCTAGCAGCTAGCATATAATTGCCTTGATCTTATCTTTGAACATATTTTCCTGTTATAGTGAACTTCTGAATTGCTGCTTGCAGCTATCTGGAACTCATAAAAAATGCTCAGGTTATGGTGAACTCAGGATCTAAACTTTTGCTCTGTAAGCTGCTATCTTTTTTTTCTTCCTTGAACAGATTTCCTCTTTGTTCTCTTTCTAAAAGTAAGGCAGACAAGGCTTTAATCTTTAGTGCTTGAAATGCAAGAGTGATTTTGGGAATGTATGGTCCCATAAAACATTTGAATCATTTTGGAGTAGCCATCCAGTTGTATCAGTTGTTCTGATATGAGCTTTTATAAATTTTCAAATTCCCCAGGTCTCATGATCTATGCAATTTATACTACCTTCTATATAACCTTATATAGGCATAGAATCAGTGTTGTATCATGCTTTAATTCTGACTGGACCGGTTGTCCTGATCTTATTTTCAGTTTCTCCACGCTCCCTACAGTCTCCAAACTGCTGGCATGCTTCTTAATAACAATGAAGTTCACCAAAAATTTTGCACTTATTTTTTATGATTAGATTTTTTCACGTTTACTATGCCTTTGCAGGAATTTTGATTTCCTTTGTGCTATGGACAGTCCTAAAAGACATGGATGTTCAGTGCACTAATTTGCATCACAATCACAGCAAAATGGATGTGCTGTTAGTTTCAACGCCAGGTAAAACTATTTACCATTGCATTTTACAGTGAGTAATTTGCCTGAACCATCTTCACAGCAACCCATTAGTTCTAGATTTTACCTGTATTATTTAGTCTTCATGTTCAATTGGAAACTTGCTAGGGCCTACGGCTAAAACGCATTTAGCGCTGCCCCGCCCAACACACTCGGTTTACAAGCGAACAAGGCCAAGAACTCATATGCTTATTCACTATAGATACCTCCTTCAATCCATATTGATAGGGATCGTCCAAAGGAAGATAAGACCAAGTGAGAAAGGCTAACTCACAACTAAAAATAGTTCAGAGTTCTTACATAAGATTATTTGGTAGCAGAGACATTTTATAATTGACTTTACATTTTCGACACTTAAAATAGGTCATCAGGCCTCCCAACCAATGCTCACAGAAATCTATTTGGGTCTGCTGAGGCAATATCTGAGGTAACTAAATAAAATGACAGATGGTTGGACATGGTACCATGCATGCATTTGTAAATAATAGCAGCATCTCTTGTTTTATTGTTCCATGCAAGTGATTGCTAAATTTTTTCTCTACCACTAACAGGATACCATGCAACACTACACTAGATGATGGCACGAAACCACCTAAATCTTCCTTCCAGTCAAAACGAAAACGGTAAGATTCAGCTTCGTACAAGATGAAGGCTTTTACTGAAATCATGTGCAGCTTAATAGAAAAAAACATTGAATATATCATAAGCTCAAAGCTACTAGCAGCTGGCAATCTTCCGAGGACACTCCTGCAACTAGGTAAGCTTCTACAAAGACTTTATCTATGATGGCATATGCAAGGAGCAGAGCCATATCAAAAGAAATAGACAATTTTACCTCAATGACAACTTACTAATCAATTTTACTTTGAGAACTATTCGTGCTCTCATATAAGTTGCAGCAGCAATATAGTGCCTCGTGGTGTCTTTTGCTTTACAATAACATCTTCTAAAATTCAAACAGCTTAGCAGTATAGGATTCTGCCTTACTGTCTAAGATGCCTTTTAGCAAATTGATCACCCTATCAATTCAGGCCTGTGTCTTACTGCAGGGAAAAAAAATGCTTGTTTGCAAGTCTAATCTTGATGGGCAGCATTAGATGCAACCAAGACTTAGATGCTTGAGTCAAAATAGATCCATGGGCAGCGTTAGTGCTTCCCACATAGCTAGATTGATTGTGCGTTGATGTTGGTTGAGTCATTATCAAAGTACCTAACATTTACATTGCCTTTCTGTTTGGTTCACAGTCTTATTTAACATCACAGAGTTTATCAAAGGACTTCTCTGCCTTTCAGACTTATTCAGGTAAGGCTATTTGGTAATTTACACCATCAAACACAGGATCGGCAGCTCTGCCTTTTTCTCATTTCTTTTCTGTTCGGTGTGACATGAAAATTTGCAGTAGATATCTTGTGTATGCACGTATCTTCATAAAGGCCAGGCTTATTGGTTGATCATGGTGAAAGCTCCGGTTTGGTTTTGGTAATTAATGACACTCAACGTTGCTAATGCTTTACTCTAAGTGTGGTTAGACACATAGCAACGTGAGGGTGGATGATGGAGCATGGCGATCACGGTGATGAACATGGTGGATGTGATGTGATCGAGCTCCGACGGAGGCCCATGGAGATCAAGGTGAAGGTATACTTGATAGGGCTTTCCGGTTTAGTGGTCGAGACACTTAGAGAGTGTGACCATATTTAGGATCGATAACCAACTATCAAGAGGGGTTTCCTCGGTTCATTCGCGGTCCTAAGTGCCTCTAGTTGTGACTTTGCATGATGCATGAGAGGCTAACTAGAGTGCTAACACTTGTCGATGTGGTCATGAGATGATACGCTAACTCCGGTGCTTGAGTTGTGATCTACTCTGTGGAGTTGGCACCTAAGACAAGTGGTTGGGACCTTGGATCGACGACGGCGCGACATCGAAGATCAAACATCAAGTGGAGGAGCTCAGTGGGTGTTGATATCTGTTAAGTGCAACTGAAATAAGGAGGGTTCCGCAAGCGCACAGAAAGTATCATCGTAGCATTTTAACCAGGAGTAATCCAGGTATCGTTATTTATAATTTTACCACTGGGAAGGGAATGCACTGGATAATGAGTGATGAGCAATGCACATGCAATAATGGAGAGCTTAACCTTGTCTGTATCGATCATCTCATACAGGGTAAGTGTCACATAAAATATAAAAATGAATGATAATTGACATAAGATAAATGAGAGCATTTAGCCACATAAAATAATAGTAATAAGCCATCTCAACTTAGCACTCTAAGCTTATAACACTAGCATGGACTAGGACGATCTAGGGTGTAATCCTATGTTATTCTAACTATAAGGTCAAAGCATACAATGATTAGTGCAAGAACATCTAGCAATCATGGCGGGAAAAGGTTACATCTATGCATAGTGATATTACCAGAGAAGACTAGAGACATAGCAATGACTTCAATGTAATATGGGTATTCTGCCAGACCTATACTCGGGAGAAGGGCTACAAAGGACTCAACAGGACTGTCACTCCCACAATCTACCTCACGATCCGGAATATAGGGTGCAATCGCAGATAAATACGGTCTAGGCACCACGCCTACACAATATTTACCACTCATCCATCGATCTAATGAGCAAGCGCTATACGATCCTATGCATAAACATAATTCTAGTCCAACTATGCTAAACATATAATCAAAGTAAACTAAGAACAATATAATTGAGAACATAATCAAATAGAGCAAAGTCAAGTCTGATATAATAGAATAGAATAAAGTACTACTCATAGTATCACGAACAATGGTGAATATTACAAGAATGTAGAGGTGAATTACCAAGAACTCCGATAGATCCGGACTCCAAGCAAGGCTTGATTCCCTCTAGATCTATTCCTATGTAGCTATGCTACTAAACTATGGAGCTCTAATTGAGATGGTGGCTCTGGCTTCTCTGAATCCCCTCAAATGAATGAAGAGACAATGAATTAGAATGAATTAGGGTTTCACCCAGGGGCCAGGGGCTCTGAATATATAGCCCCCTAGGATGCACCATAGCCCTCGGATCAAACCGACCTAAATGGACGATAATTATTCATCCTCAAAGGCGGTGGAGGCAGGATCCGCGAGACTCAACCTGATTGGTTGAAGTGGGGAGTCGGCCGCCCCATGGGGGGAGTCGACCGCTCCTGGTCAATGCCAGGTGGGCCCCCGCTTTCAGGTGTCACCTTCTGGAGTCTTCTAGAGTATACAATTTTACCTGTTCGGTCTTTATCTCTATGTAATCATGACATGTGGGCCTCCTTTGGTTCTCTTTCTGATAACCCCCTGCAGAAATAGACAATCACCAAAACTCGTGGAATTCTATCAGTGTAACCCCTATATCTAACAGGTGAACTCATATTAGTCATTTATCTTGCTGCATTGATGGTATAAAATTGATAGTTAACGACCGTCAACAAACTTCCCCAAGCTTACCTTTTGCTCGTCCTTGAGCAAAGATAGACTCAGTGATGGATCAGGAGTTGCTACAATGCTTTCACTCCTGACAAGTACACATGCGTTCAAGCAAGAACTCTCCTCCGGATTAGAGTGAACTATTCTGACTCAAAACTCACTCATATTACCTTTCACCATGGGGCTTGTAAGCGTCACTTGGGTCTTGAGTAGTTGAAAGATAGAACGGTCAAGTCAAGCGCCATGTTTCTCGCTCTTTGATCAACTATTATCCCAGAGTTTTTGCAAGATTTTGAAATAAAACTCAGAGTTCCTTGTATAAACCTTTCAGGTCTCTCATTTGTGGTATTTCTGGATCCTCTCCAAGGCATGAGTAGTGTATGCCTTCTCTCTTCTCTCAAAATATGTGGTATTTGTGGAATTAAGACATAGTGGAAAGAGCCTTCTCTCTCTCACCCTACTTTCTAATAGGCTTATGTGGAGCTCATAGGTGGGAAGACACTCAAACTCACTTGCATATATTGCACAGTTAAGACATGGATCCAATAGGAACTAAAGTAATAATAAAGTCATATGTGCATGTGAATGAGGAAATGGATGATAAGATGATGATAGGATGATGATGGGTCGATGATGATAAGGAAATGATTATGAGGGGTAATCACTTTGGTGAACATCTACTTCTACACTTGCTCCTTGGGGATAAAATAACTCCCTTTATTTGGAAACCTTGAAACTTCTTGAAACTTCTTGAAAGAAAGGACTTGGCTACTCTTTTCTCTTCTTTTTTTTTCTTTTTTTAGAATAACCAATCCTCTGAGAACGAACTTTAGCAATGGGGAGTGTATAACTTGAAATGGTAATGATTGGAACTTTTATGTAGGCAAATGGAACGGCGATGATTATTTCTCGATCACTCCCGGGATAGGAGTAGAACCTTTTCTCGGATGAAGTGAAATTAATGACGTACGTATATGTGGATGGATGGATGGATGAATGGATGAATGGATGGATGCGTACTCCCAGGGTAGGAGCAGCATAGGTGCATGTCTCCAGGGTAGAGACAGCACGATAAGTGGAGAATGCGTACTCCTAGGGTAGGAGCAGCATAAATGCGTATCTCCAGGGTAGAGATAGCATAATATGTGGTGGATATGGATCTATATGTGGGTGGTACTTCTAGGGGCAGAAGTTGGACAGAATGAATGTAGTATTTATAAAATGGGTGCATGCTTCTAAGGACAGAAGTAGCATAGATCAATGGGTGGAGAACACATAGTATTGACTTTTAATTGCATGACTGATTCCTTATGGGTCCACAACACAACCACACTCAATGCCTATAAAGACTACCCTCAAGCCTACAAAATGATCTATATAAATGGATGGGTTTTTCTAATTTAGTAAGCATGAATATATGGCTGTGGTAGGAATTTAAACTCTCATCATAAAGGAACTCATCATGCAGGAATTTAATATTTTCAAGATAAATTCTCCGAACTCTAGTATCTCTAGGAACAAGATGGACAAAGACAGCTCAAAACCTTCCCATATCATACCCGTCAACCACCTAGACTTAGATCAAGTGTTTGCTACCCACAAGTTTCAGGTTCAGAGCAGATCTCAAATCTAAACAGTTGTGTCCAAAACTCGAGAGAGTGCAAGGTTGAAAACTAGGTATTTGAAAGGAATTACGGCAGAGCAACTATTCATCATCTCCATGTAGAGTTTACTCTAGGGATCACTTTAAAGACAGATTGCAAGAGCTCACCAAAAGTAGAAAAGATAAATAAGAAAATCTTTCTGGGTTTCTATGGTTATGCATCTTTTTTTAGTTGTTTTAACTAAGCACACTCTAACAAGGCATCAACAGATAAGTTAGAAACACTTAGCTTGGTACACGGGGGATGCTCTCCCCCAAGCTGGATGTTGACATAGTCCGCTGATGTTGCTGACAGGTACTGAAGACGTTCTAGTCCCGAGGAGTGTCATGGATGGTTGCTGTTGGAGACAGCTCAAGTGTCACGGGCAACACTCTGATAGGGGACTGGATGTCCTTCTGCCTGTTAGCTCTTCTTGATCCTTGATGTTCTGTGAAGCTCAAAATAGACAACAAAGCTTGTGAAACTGATTAAGCGTTAGTGATAAAACCTCTAGGCCTTGGTTGTCTAGAACTTTCCTAACTTAAACTTATTCTAACAGGATCTCAAAATATTTTTATCTTTTTATTATTTAAGGAATGCAGACTGGGAAAGATAAATATGCTAAGAAATTATTTTTGTGCCACCACAGTGAATGATTATCCACATGGGTCTTGATGTTTTTTTCTGAATGCAAATGCACAACATCTTTATTTTCTTTTTCTAGTGCAGAGATAAAAGAGTAAAGATGCAACTAAGATGCAAGTAGGAAAACAAATATGCTAAGGAAAAAATGCAATGCTAAAAAAGTAATGCTGATAAATACCAAGTTACCTCTTGGCGCGGTGTTCGGTGGTTTTAAGTCCTCCGAACAGGACTTGTCATGTTCACTCATTTTTCAAGGGGCGCATTGGCTGACGTCGCCTCTTGTGTAGGAATGGTTTCTGATTTTTCTTTCACCTTCCACACCTTCTTTGTTGGAGAGGGTGACCTTGAGGAGGAAGCTTCTTGGAGCACTTGTTTCTCTTCTGTTGGTAGTACCTCTTCTTCTTCTATAATGTTCTTCTCTTCTGGGTACCGATCTTCATATCTAGACACTTCTCCCTCATAGTCAGCCTATCCATCTGTAGTGATGTTCTTCTTGTTCTGGCGATGGGTACGCTGCCTTCTCCTTGCTTTGTTCTTCTTGGGCTCCTCAGTGATTATATAATTATTGTTGAAGTAGCGGCGTACCTTTTCAGTGGGAAAGTGGAAATGGATCTCTCCTGTCCCAATATAGATGATAGCTCTGGTGGTGTTCAGTAATGGTCTTCCTAGGATGATCGGAGGGTCGTAGTCATCTCCCATATCGATGACTAGGAAGTCTGTGGGGATATAATGGTCATCTATCTGGATGAGGACATCCTTCACTTCTCCTTCGACGAAGCAGAATGTCTGATCTGCCATCTGCAGCTGTGCATAGGTGGGCTCCAAAGGCATTGTGCCATATAGATACTCATAGGTTACCATGGCCATAATGTTGACGCCTGATCCGGTGTCACAGACAGCTTTATTGAAAGAGATTCTGTTGATGGAGCATTGAATGGTTGGAACACCTGGGTCATCCTTCTTGATCAGACGTGGGGACTTGAGTAAGTGGTCATGCTCCTTGTGGACTGCAGGACCATCCTCACTGTCTCCGTCTTCTTGGTCTTCTTATCTTTGGTCTTGCTCTTCTTAGCTGGATTCTTCTTCTTCTCATTATTGTTCTCCGCGATGAGGGTGTCTTTGGGAACTATGCAGACTGCTCTTCTTGAAGAAGAAGGTCTCTCTCTTGCCCTTGATGTTGAAGATGATCTTGGCGGTGTTGGCATACATAATAGCTCTGGCAGAGTTCAAGAATGGTCGTCCCAGAATGATGGGGGACCTTTCGTCACTGCCTGTATCAACTACAACGAAGTCTGCACGAACATACGAGTTGCCTACTCGTACACATATGTCTTCAAGTATTCCCAAGGGAACACGGAGTGACTGATCTGCAAGCTGCAAGCACATGGTTGTGTATGCTAAGGGGCATCTGAATAACTTCTCATATATCACTCTTGGCATGATGTTGATGCTTGCACCGAAGTCACAGATTGCCTCATTGAAGTTGGTACTTCCAATGGAGATTGGAATGACTGGTCACCCTGTATCGCCCTTCTTGATTGGCAGAGTTGAATCAATCCATGACCCCTTCGATGGATCACTCCAGCTGTCTTCTACATTGAATATATCAACAAGATTTGCTGTTTTGAGTTCTTCAGGTTGTCCTGCCAGTTTACCTTGGCCGGCGGAGGGAGCAAGGTTGACAAGCTGTTGTACCTGCGACTCAAGTATTTTGTTGAAGCTGAGCTGACTCTTGATGGCATTGGAAAAGCCATCTATTCTGTTGCTGAGTGTCTCTAGGACCTTGTCATTTGATGTCAGCTTCTTGGACAGGTTGTCCATCAACTTGCCTTGATTCAGCACTAACTCTCTCAAAGGCGGCTGATTGTAATTATTGTAGGAGGAGTTGTTACCTTGATAATTGCCTGAATAATTGCCTGAGTAGTTAAGCCTCTGCTACTGATTCCAACCTTGATTCTGCTGAGGCCGATAATAATTGTTGTTGTTGTTATTATTGAGGTAGTTCACGTCCTCCTTCAGCTCTGAGCAGTTAGCTCCTGTATGCCCAGTCTCTCCACACTCTTCACATGTCATGCGAGCATCATGTATATGCATGACTTCTTTCTTCTCTGGGGCTCTCTCATCGAGCCTCTTCATTAGAAGGTCCATTTTGGCAGACAGCATGTCTACCTCCTTCAGCTGGTGCATTCCTCCACCTCTCTTGCGGGTCTGAGTTCTTTCTTCACTCCAACCTTAGTTGGATGCCATCTTCTCCACAAGAGCTGTGGCCTGAGAAATAGTGAGTGATAAGAATGCACCACCAGCAGCAGCATCCATCATCTCACGTGTGCTGTTGCTGAGCCCATGGTAGAACGTCTGCATAAGCAGCCAATTCTCCATGCCATGATGAGGACATTCAAGGATGTAGTCTTGGAAATGCTCCCAAGCTTCTGGGACAGTCTCATCATGATGTTGCTGAAAGCTTGATATCTTCCCACGAAGAGCATTTGTCTTGCCCATGGGGAAGAACTTCACCAAGAAATTGGTGAAACATAGTGCCCACATAGTATTCTTCTCTTTATTGGCGTAGAACCACTGCTTCGCTCTCCCCAGGAGTGAGAATGGGAAGAGGCGAAATAGTATAGCATCTCTGGGGACATCCTTGATAGTGAATGTGATACAAATCTCCAGGAAGTGTTGGATATGAGCACTAGCATCTTCATGGGCCTTCCCACAGAACTGGCTTGCTTGCACCATGTTGATCAGCGCAGGCTTGAGCTCAAAAGCTCCTTCGATGTCCGCAGCTGGTCCAGTACGAATGTTGTCCGTAGTGGGAGCTGAGAACTCGCGGAGTGACTTGTTCGCCATGGCTTCAAACGCTGGTTTCAAGCCTCGAACGAAAGGTCAACTTTCTGCTTCTGACAAACTTCCAAGTTGGGTTGATGATAATGATGATTGATTGGTCTTCTTCAACTTGCTTCTGGCCTTCCTGAATAAAGCTTCTGGATTGTCAATATAATTATCAGGAAGAATTGTCTTTTTCATACACTACCCTGCATAAGATATAAAATAAACGAAAGATAAGGGTAAGGATGTATGAGTAGAGAATGGTGACAGTGCTCAATCTCATTATTTAGTGCAATGCTGCTCATTATCCATTGGCTTTCAACCTTCCCCGGCAACGGCGCCAAAAATGCTTGTTGATGTCTATTAAGTGCAACTGAATTAAGGAGGGTTCCGCAAGCGCACAGAAAGTATCATTGTAGCATTTTAACTAGGAGTAATCCAGGTATCATTATTTATAATTTTACCACTGGGAAGGGAATGCACTGGATAATGAGTGATGAGCAATGCACATGCAATAATGGAGAGCTTAACCATGTCTGTATCGATCATCTCATATAGGGTAAGTGTCACATAAAATATAAGAATGAATGATAATTGACATAAGATAAATGAGAGCATTTAGCCACATAAAATAATAGTAATAAGCCATCTCAACTTAGCAATCTAAGCTTATAACACTAGCATGGACTAGGACGATCTAGGGTGTAATCCTATGTTATTCTAACTATAAGGTCAAAGCATACAATGATTAGTGCAAGAACATCTGGCAATCATGGCGGGAAAAGGTTACATCTATGCATAGTGATATTACCAGAGAAGACTAGAGACATAGCAATGACTTCAATGTAATAGGTTTGTTCTGCTAGACCTATACTCGGGAGAAGGGCTACAAAGGACTCAACAGGACTGTCACTCCCGCGATCTACCTCACGATCCGGAATATAGGGTGCAATCGCAGATAAATACGGTCTAGGCACCATGCCTACACAATATTTACCACTCACCCATCAATCTAATGAGCAAGCACTATACGATCCTATGCATAAACACAATTCTAGTCCAACTATGCTAAACATATAATCAAACAATATAATTGAGAACATAATCAAATAGAGCAAAGTTAAGTCTGATATAATAGAGTAGAATAAAGTACTACTCATAGTATCACGAACAATGATGAATATTACAAGAATGTAGAGGTGAATTACCAAGAACTCCGACAGATCTGGACTCCAAGCTAGGCTTGATTCCCTCTAGATCTATTCCTATGTAGCTATGCTACTAAACTATGGAGCTCTAATTGAGATGGTGGCTCTGGCTTCTCTGAATCCTCTCAGATGAATGAAGAGAGAATGAATTAGAATGAATTAGGGCTTCACCCAGGGGCCAGGAGCTCTGAATATATAGCCCCTAGGATGCACCAGAGCCCTCGGATCAAATCGACCTAAATGGACGATAATTATTCATCCTCAAAGGCGGTGGAGGAAGGATCCGCGAGACTCAACCTGATTGGTTGAAGTGGGGAGTTGGCCGCCCCAAGGGGGGAGTCGGCCACCCCTGGTCAATGCCAGGTGGGCCCCCGCTTTCAGGTGTTGCCTTTTGGAGTCTTCTAGAGTATACAATTTTACCCGTTCGGTTTTATCTCTTTGTAATCATGACATGTGGGCCTCCTTTGGTTCTCTTTCTGATAACCCCCTGCAGAAATAGACAATCACCAAAACTCGTGGAATTCTGTTAGTGTAACCCCTATATCTAACAGGTGAACTCATATTAGTCCTTTCTCTTGCTGCGTTGATGGTATAAAATTGATACTTAACGACCATCAATAGTGGGCGCCAGACACGGGCGTCGGACGCTGGCCAGGTCGGACGCGTCCGGTGCGTGGTGGCTTGGCGCGAGCGGCTGGCCGAGCTGTGTTTAAGCGTCGAATGCCATGGTTGCGCGTCCGTCGTGCGCTGGACTCGGACCAGAAACTTCTGGGGCCGAGTCGTGCGCGTGTCGGGACGCCGGACGCTGGCGGCGGACACGACGCGATCACTGTGCAGAGTCCGGCGCAGTGGATTGCTCAAACGGAGGAGCTCCAACGGTCGACTGGCGACGCGCGGCTAAAGAGCGCCGGACGCGTCCGGCGGGCAGCGGCGGACGCGTCCGGTTCGTTCTGCGGGAGCAGCCCGAGGGGGCAACGGCTCTATTTGTGCCTTGGGCTATAAATAGAGCCTTGGTCAGCTTGGGGAGGCTCTCTCGCCCATTTTCACATACCTGAGCATTCTTTGAGCTTGAGACTCCCTCTCCCACTCATCTCTTTGATTCTTGATCATCTCTTGTGAGATTTGAGTGAGGATTCAAGTGTGTTGCATTGAGAGTTGCATCTAGAGGCACCTGTGCATCGAGTGGGCTATGGATCCTTGTTACTCTTCGGTGATTCCTGTCACCATAGACGGTTTGGAGCAGCAGGTGGTGGTTGAGCTCGAATTGGTGATTGTTCGAGGCCACACCGGGTTCTTGTGAGGGATTTTTGATCCTTCCCCGCGGGAGTTCGCGAAAGGATACTCTAGTAGATTGCTCATGGCTTGTGGATCCTTGTCTTGTGTGGAGATTGTGGCTCCCCATTGGGGTCTTTGGCACCGAGCCAATTGAGCGGGCAACTCACCAAGCAAGTGCATCGCCACAATGATGACTAGCTTGCCGGGAAGCAAGTGAACCTCGGTAAAAATCATTGTGTCGATTTGATTGCCGAGGCTTCGACCTCCTTGTGCTTGTGCTTGAGCTTCTCTAGGTGATTGGCTTCTACACCGGTGATTCGCTATCTTCTACTCTTCGTGGGGGTATGAACTTCCATCATCTCTTTACATTCCGCAAAGTAGAATTGCTTGTTGTGGTCGGTCGGGAACCACTCCTTGAGTAGTTTAAATCCCGTGGGTAGAACTACTTGTTGTGGTCGGTCGGGAACCACTCATTGTGTAGATTAAATCCCGTGGGTAGAATTGCTTGATCGGTATTGGTGAACCGACATTTTGTAACTTGATCACCGTTGTTGAGTGTGCAATTGGTTTGAGTAGCCTTGCTTGTCTAGGACGGCTTGCATAGAGTAGTCGAAGCTTTAGCTTTGCACATTTGCCGCCTAGCATGCTAATTGGTTGTCTAGTGTTCTTGCTAGAAATTTTATTAGGCTATTCACCCCCCCTCTAGCCATTGTGACCTTTCACGTGGTATCAGAGCCGGGCACCGTTTGTTTGAATTGGATTAACATCCTACGGTGAAGCAATGGCATTGGTTATGCATATCAGCAACACCAAGAAGGCACCATCATTTCGAGGTGATGACTATGCCAAGTGGAAGCTCAAGATGAAGAGTCATATTAAGTCAATCAACCTTGAGGTGTGGAAAGTAGTGGAGACAAAGTTTGAGCTTGTTGAGGGTGCGGTGCCAACACCGGCCGAAGAGAAGAAGCAACAAGCAAATGACATTGCCGTGAGTGCTTTCCATGAGGCACTTGATGATAAAGCTTTTGAGCTCATCAAGAACCTTGAGGTGGCTCATGACATTTGGAAGAAGCTAGAAGAAGCTTATGAGGGCACCGAAAGTGTCAAGACCGCAAGAGCCTACATGTTGCAAGAGAAGTTTGCAAGCTTCTCAATGAAGGAGGATGAGAGTGTGCCAGAGATGTTCCATAGGCTCCAAGTCATTGTCAATGAGCTCAAGGGACTTGGGGAAGAAATCAAGGATTCTCAATTCTCCACCAAGTTTATGAGGTGTCTTCCCAAGAGATTTGACATGTTGAAGACCGTCATGGTGAAGACAACCATGAAGGAGAAGCCAACACGCAACCAAGTCCTTCAAGAGATCATGGCCGATGATGAGTTTAGAGAAGATCATGAGAAGGAAGAGTTGGTGAAAAAGAAGAAGAAGGAGAATGAGAAGAAGAATGATGACAAGAAGAGTGTGGCATTCAAGGTCACATCATCCAAGAGCAAGGGCAAGAAGAAGAAGGAAGAGTCTTCAAGTGAAGATGAGCCATGCTCTAGCTCAAGTGAACAAGAAGAAGAAATGAATGAGCAAATGGCACTTCTTGTGAAGAAGATGGGGAAGCTCATGAAGAAGGGGTACCTGTCCAAGGGCAAGAGAGGCTCATCCAAGTCTAGTGACCGTCCCATGAAGTGCTTCCGGTGTAATGGAAAGGATCATCTCATTGCCAAGTGTCCCTATGCAAGTGATGATGAAGATGCCATGAGAAAGGAGAGGAAGAAGCAAGAGAAGAAGAAGGAGGAGAAAGACTCCTCTCACAAGAAGAAAAAGGGTGAATCTCATGTGGCAACTTAGAAGAGTGATTCATCTTCCTCAAGTGATGATGAAGATGATTCCAAGAAGAAGAAGAAGAAGAAGAAGGGGCATGCAAGCATTGCCATTCAAGAGAAGCTTTCTCTATTTGGTGCTCCATCATCTTGCTTCATGGCCAAGGCCACTAAGGTACAACCTCCGCCCGATAGTGATGATGAGAGTGATGATGATGATGAGGCCACAAAATAAGAATTACGGGTCATGCTTGAGGATTGCAAAGGTGCTTTCAATGACTCTAGGAAAGAATATAGGGGCTTGCGCAAGGATAAACAAAACCTTGAGCAAGAACTTATGTAGTTGAGAGCTTGTTATGAGAGTCTAAAGGTAGACCATAAGAAGCTAGAGAAAGCTCACTCCAAGCTTGAAAAATCTCATTCTTCTCTAGTTAAGAAGCAAGAGAAGGAGCAATCACAAGTGGTGATCATAGAAAAGAAAAGTGTGTCCACATCATGTGATTTACTTGATGATTCAATTATTGTTGCATCTCTTGACTCTTCATGCTCTCATGCCTCTACCTCATCTAGTAGTGATGTTCATTCATGTGATTCTTCACTAGTAGTTGAGAATGAGTCTCTTAAGGAGAAGGTCAAGGAGCTCAATCATACCTTGGCTAAGGCTTATGGTGGTGAGGACCGCTTGCTTATGTGCTTGGGTAGCCAAAGAGCTTCTCTCTACAAAGAGGGATTGGGCTATACCCCCAAGAAAGGCAAGGCCGCCTTTGCTCCTCACAAGACTAGTTTTGTGAAGAGGAATGGTAGCTATTGCACTAGTTGCAAGCAAGTTGGTCATCTAGAGCATGCATGCAAGAACAAGAACACTAGTGCTTCCTCTTATAAGTTGAATGCTTCATACATGCTTGTTAAGAGTGAGTGTGGTGTGAGTGCTAGATTCATTGGTACACCATGGATGAGCTCAAAGAAGAAAGCTATTTGGGTGCCAAAGACTCTAGTGACTAACCTTCAAGGCCCCAAGCAAAAGTGGGTACCTAAAGCTTGATGTCTTCTTGTAGGTCAATTACAAAGCCGGAGGGAGGCATTGGGTGCTTGATAGTGGTGCATCAAATCATATGACCGATGAAGAAAGTATGTTCAAATCACTTGACAAGAATGACAATGGTGGATTCAACTCCATCACATTTGGTGACAATACCAAGGGTGATGTCATGGGGCTTGGAAAGGTTGCAATTTCCAATGACAAAGATCTCTCCAATGTATTGCTAGTTGATACTTTGAACTTCAATCTTTTGTCGGTGGCACAATTGTGTGATCTTGGTTACAAATGCATATTTGATGACAAGCATGTTGAGGTGGTGAGAAATGATCAAGTAAATGTCATCTTCAAGGGGTTTAGGCATGGAAGCTTGTACTTGGTTGATTTCAATGCTAGTGAAGCTCAACTTTCATCATGTTTGATTGGCAAGTCAAGCAAGGGATGGCTATGGCATAGGCGCCTTGGTCATGTTGGCATGAAGCAATTGAACAAGTTGGTGAAGCATGACCTAGTGAGAGGCTTGCATGATGTCACATTTGAGAAGGATAGACCTTGTAATGCATGTGAAGCGGCAAGCAACATGGGAACTCACATCCCAAGAAGAATGAGATGTCAACTTCAAGAGTATTTGAGTTGTTGCACATTGATTTGTTTGGCCCAACTCACTACACATCAATTGGGGGCAACAAGTATGGATTTGTGATTGTTGATGACTACACTAGATACACTTGGGTGTTCTTTCTCTATGACAAGAGTGAAGTCTATGATCTATTCAAGTCTTTTGTCAAGAGGGTGCAAAATGAGTTTGACACTACCATCAAGAAGATAAGAAGTGACAATGGGAGTGAATTCAAGAACACAAGAGTTGAAGAGTTGTGTGATGAACTTGGAATTGTGCATCAATTCTCACCAACCTACACTCCCCAATCCAATGGTGTAGTTGAGAGGAAGAATAGGACCTTGATTGGGATAGCAAGAACTATGCTTATTGAGTACAATGTGAGTGAGAAGTTTTGGAGAGATGCCATCAACATGGCTTGCTACTATAGCAACCGCCTCTATTGCCATGGGAAGTTAGAGAAGACTCCATATGAGATTTTGAATGGAAGAAAGCCCAACATTGCCTGTTTTTGGGTCTTTGGTTGCAAGTGCTACATTCTCAAGAAGGGGCAAAGACTTGGCAAGTTTGACAAGAGGTGTGATGAGGGATTTCTACTTGGCTACTCTACTTCTAGCAAGGCCTATAGAGTGTGGAACTTGGCAAGTGGTCTAGTTGAAGAGGTTCATGATGTTGAATTTGATGAAACCCAAGGCTCTCAAAGTGATCATCAAAATCATGAAGATGTGGGTGGAGATCAATTGAACAATGCAATGAGGCACATGGACATTGGTGAAATTAGGCCGAGGCAAGTGGATGATGGTGATGAGGTGCAAGTGCCAACTCAAGTTGTGATTGATGATTCCAATGAGACAAGCACAAGTGAAGCTCAAAATCAAGATCAAGATCAAGCAAGCAATGCAAATGAGCTAGTTCTTCAACCTTCAAACATTGCAAGAGATCATCCTCTAGATCATATCATTGGTGACATTCAAAGAGGTGTGCAAACAAGATCAAGATTGGCTAGCATATGTGAGCACTACTCTTTTGTGTCATTTGTTGAGCCAACCAAGATTGATGAGGCATTAAAGGATCTGGATTGGATAAATGCCATGCATGAGGAGTTGAACAACTTCACTAGGAATGAAGTTAGGGAGCTTGTTGAGAGGCCGAAGAAGCACAATGTGATTGGAACCAAGTGGGTCTTGAAGAACAAGCAAGATCAAGATGGCTTAGTGGTGAGGAACAAAGCAAGACTAGTGGCTCAAGGTTACACACAAGTTGAGGGTCTTGACTTTGGAGAAATATATGCACCGGTGGCAAGATTGGAGGCAATTAGAATCCTATTGGCCTATGCTTGTGCACACAACATCAAGCTCTATCAAATGGATGTGAAGAGTGCATTTCTCAATAGCTTCATCAATGAGGAAGTGTATGTTGCACAACCTCCTGGTTTTGAAGATGACAAGAAGCCCAACCTTGTCTACGGGCTCAAGAAGGCATTATATGGCTTGAAGCAAGCTCCAAGGGCATGGTATGAAAGATTGAGGGACTTTCTCATCTCCAAAGGCTTCAAGATGGGCAAAATTGACACCACTCTCTTCACCAAGAAGATAGAAGATGACTTATTTGTGTTGCAAATCTATGTGGATGATACCATCTTTGGATCAACAAATCAATTATTTTGTGAAGAGTTTGCTAAGATGATGGCTAGTGAGTTTGAAATGTCAATGCTTGGAGAGTTGAGTTACTTCCTTGGTCTTCAAATCAAGCAAATGAAGAATGGCACCTTTGTATGTCAAGGCAAGTACATCAAGGACATGATCAATAAGTTTGGGTTGCAAGATGCTAAGGCCATTAGTACACCTATGGGAACCAATGGTGGCTTGGACATTGATGATAGTGGCAAGATGATTGAGCAAAAGCTATATAGATTAATGATTGGAAGCTTGCTATATGTGACCGCTTCAAGGTCGGATGTCATGTTTAGTGTGTGCATGTGTGCAAGATTTCAAGCTTCTCCAAGAGAGAGTCACTTGACGGCAACAAAGAGGATATTGAGATACTTGAAGGGTACTCAAGATGTTGGTCTATGGTATCCCAAGGGGTCAAGCTTTGAGTTGATTGGATAGTCCGACTCCGACTATGCCGGTTGTAAGATTGATAGGAAGAGCACAAGTGGAACATGCCAAGTGCTAGGAAGATCTCTAGTATCATGGTCTTCAAAGAAGCAAAATAGTGTGGCACTTTCCACCGCCGAAGCCGAATATATTAGTGCGGGGAATTGTTGTGCACAATTGCTATGGATGAAAGCCACCTTGAAGGACTATGGGATAAAGTTTAAGCATGTGCCTTTGTTTTGTGACAATGAAAGTGCAATCAAGATGACAAACAATCCGGTTTAACATTCAAGAACCAAGCACATTGATGTGAGGCACCACTTCATTAGAGATCATCAATAAAAGGGTGATATTAGCATTGAAAGCATTGGCACCGAAGATCAACTAGCCGACATATTCACCAAGCCTCTTGATGAGAAGAGATATTGCAAGTTGAGGAATGAGTTGAACATACTTAGCTTCTCCAACATGGATTGATGCACCCCATATATGACATGCCTCTCCTCCAACATAGCAAGGTAAAGTTGTTTGTTGCATCTCATGCATCCTTTGCTAGTTGTGTAGACATGTATACATGTGCATCTTGCTAGGCTCATTTATTGCAAATCAAATGAATTTGAAGGTTATATGGCACCACTATTGTTTCTATGCTTGTTTTGACCTAGTGGTGGCATATGACTTGTTTGTGAGCTTGTGAACCTAGTGTTGAATCTTTAGCACTTGCTCATGATGTGTATCTCAACATGGTCAAGATAACCCTTATTCTTATGAGGTGTGAAGAAGCTTTCCCTTGGTTCAAACCAAGATACATTTTCTAGGCATGTGATTTAGGTTTGGCCACAGTTGATTGACTTGTTTCTCTCATCTTATGCACCCTTGTTGGTGATTGTTGACAAAGGGGGAGAAATAAGTCACAAAGAGCAATGGAAGGGGATCAATTTTTATGATATGACCCAACCATGAGCACACAAATAGGGAGAGCAAGCTCATAGACTATTTGTTGCATATTGTGTGTGCATACATGATGATATGGAGCATTGCAAGCTAAATTCAATATTCATGCTTGTTTGGTGTCTTGCTAGTATAGAACTTGATTGATGAAATAAAGTACTAGCATGCATCGGTGGTTTCTAGACATAGAGTTTATCTTATTCAAAGTACCTTGCTTCTAATGTGATCTCATGAGGTATTTTGAGTTTTGATGGATGTCTAGATTCCCATGGTACTAAGGAAGGTTTATTATCGCACTCCGATTGGTATCACGCTTCAAAGGTCAATTCTATAAACCTTAGTACCATTTTGGTTGTGGTAACTCTCACAAAAGTTTCATCTTTGCATGTGTGTTTGAAAATCGACCAAACATTTGATGCACACATGTAGGGGGAGCTACCACTATCAAAACCGGAATTGAAATGCTTGTCCAAATCCAAGATTCTTGATCAAAATGTCTTGGGCAAGCAATTCAATTTCATATTGAATTCAATTTCCATATCTTTGTGAGTGTTGCAAAGGGTTGTCATCAATTACCAAAAAGGGGGAGATTGAAAGCTCCGGTTTGGTTTTGGTAATTAATGACACTCAACGTTGCTAATGCTTTGCTCTAAGTGTGGTTAGACACATAGCAACGTGATGGTGGATGATGGAGCATGGCGATCACGGTGATGAACATGGTGGATGTGATGTGATCGAGCGCTGACGGAGGCCCATGGAGATCAAAACGAAGGTATACTTGACAGGGCTTTCCGGTTTAGTGGTCGAGACACTTAGAGAGTGTGACCACATTTAGGATCGATAACCGACTATCAAGAGGGGTTTCCTCGGTTCATTCGTGGTCCTAAGTGCCTCTAGTTGTGACTTTACATGATGCATGAGAGGCTAACTAGAGTGCTAACACTTGTCGATGTGGTCATGAGATGATACGCTAACTCCGGTGCTTGAGTTGTGATCTACTCTGTGGAGTTGGCACCTAAGACAAGTGGTTGGGACCTTGGATCGACGACGGCGAGACATCGAAGATCAAACATCAAGTGGAGGAGCTCAGTGGGCGCCAGACATGGGCGTCGGACGCTGGCCAGGTCGGGCCGGACGCGTCCGGCGCGTGGTGGCTTGGCGCGAGCGGCTGGCCGAGCTGTGTCTGAGCGCCGGACGCCGTGGTGGCGCGTCCAGCGTGCGCCGGACTCGGACCAGAAACTTCTGGAGCCGAATCGTGCGCGTGTCTGGACGCCGGGCGCCGGCAGCGGCGGATGCGGGCCGGACGCGAGCGGCGGACGCGGCGCGATCACGTGCACGGTCCGGTGCGGTGGATTGTTCAAACGGAGGAGCTCCAACGGTCGACTGGCGACGCGCAGCTGAAGAGCGCCGGACGCGTCCGGCGTGTTTTGCGGGAGCAGCCCGAGGGGGCAACGGCTCTATTTGTGACTTGGGCTATAAATAGAGCCTTGGTCGGCTTGGGGAGGCTCTCTCGCCCATTTTCTCATACCTGAGCATTCTTTGAGCTTGAGACTCCCTCTCCCACTCATCTCTTTGATTCTTGATCATCTCTTGTGAGATTTGAGTGAGGATTCAAGTGCGTTGCATTGAGAGTTGCATCTAGAGGCACTTGTTCATCGAGTGGGCTGCGGATTCTTATTACTCTTCGGTGATTCCCATCACCGTAGAAGGTTTGGAGCGGTGGGTGGTGGTTGAGCTCGACTTGGTGATTGTTCGAGGCCACACCGGGTTCTTGTGAGGGGTTCTTGATCCTTCCCCGCAGGAGTTCGCGAAAGGATACTCTAGTGGATTGCTCGTGGCTTGTGGATCCTTGTCTTGTGTGGAGATTGCGGCTCCCCATTGGGGTCTTTGGCACCGAGCCAATTGAGCGGGCAACTCACCAAGCAAGTGCATCGCCACAACGAGGACTAGCTTGCCGAAAAGCAAGTGAACCTCGGTAAAAATCATTGTGTCAATTGGATTGCCGAGGCTTCGACCTCCTTGTGCTTGTGCTTGAGCTTCTCTAGGTGATTGGCTTCTACACCGGTGATTGGCTATCTTCTACTCTTCGCGGCGGTATAAACTTGCATCGTCTTTTTACATTCCGCAAAGTAGAATTGCTTGTTGTGGTCGGTCGGGAACCACTCCTTGAGTAGTTTAAATCCCGTGGGTAGAACTATTTGTTGTGGTCGGTCAGGAACCACTCATTGTGTAGATTAAATCCCGTGGGTAGAATTGCTTGATCGGTATTGGTGAACCGGCATTGTGTAACTTGATCACCGTTGTTGAGTGTGCAATTGGTTTGAGTAGCCTTGCTTGTTTAGGACGGCTTGCATAGAGTAGTCGAAGCTTTAGCTTTGCACATTTGCCGCCTAGCTTGCTAATTGGTTGTCTAGTGTTCTTGCTAGAAATTTTATTAGGCTATTCAACCCACCCCCCCCCTAGCCATTGTGACCTTTCACATGGACGCTGTTAAAGAAAGGTAACACCTCTCAGCCCATAGACTGGTTTTAGCTGTTATATATGTGAACCTTGCTATGCTCTGATTCTCTACATGCTGATTATATTGTTGCCTTTAAGTACTTTTCATAAACACCAAGCCAGACCACATTATCTAAGTGCTTCACAGCATGGAGCCATAGTCACAGACTGAATCACATCAATATACTTTGTTGTTTGTGCCAACATCTTTAATGAAATTGGTTAGACGTCTCCACCCACTGAACTTAAATCAACTATCAACCTGCCCTTTATGACAACAACAAAAAAAAGTATAAAAATATTATAACTTACTACATGTGCAAAAATTTGCTACTCTTCACTGCCTACCTTTGCTAACCAAGGAATTGTTGGTTTCGAAACGTACACAGAGTATAGTTCACCCTACAATTGTATGCTTGTTTTCTCAAGTCAGTTTCTTTAGTACTAAAGATACTAGATAAGATTATGGCTGAGAAAATTAAAAAGCTCAAAAAGGAATATGCCCATTACATAATCTTGGTTATTGCACATATGAAGCAAATACTAAAACATATATGGATACATTCCAACAATACTTTGAACCGTCAGGAACATATTGTCCCAGCTCCATGATTTTCGTCACCTACAATCGATTCTTAGAAATTCATATATGTCATAGAGTACAAATGGTCATATAAGTAGACAGAATGCAAACTGTCTCTGGGATTTAATTATTTCCTCTCTCTGCATACGGCATTGTGTTGTTTTATCTATTTATTTGTAGCGACCTCCATCTTCTTCTACTCGATTATTCTGGTTGCCATTGTCTGCTTAGAGAGCATTTTAAGACTTTGATCAACATGATCTCTGATATTTCTAAACATTCACAGGTTTCTGCTATGGATTCGAGCAACGGGGTTCTGTTACTAGCTGGCTACAATATCTTCATAGGATTCTGGTTGTGCCATCTACTTAGTATTCAGTTATTCTTTGCATCCTCGAATTGATATATGGTCGGTTCTCTTCGCTGTTAAGTCTCTGTTGTAAAAGACGACAATTAGCCTTGGGTTAAAAAATGGATGTAATATATACTTATGCACTAAGGTGTATATATAAATAGATAGTTTTGGCATGCGTTTATCCTAATTCAACCATTACCGCTGACAAAACAGAATCCACACCTTATGCAAATCAATAGGGGCGCGCGAAAGCGCACGCCAAGGTACTAGTGTATCTCCAAGGCCGCCTCATCGCCGACCACCTGAGACTCTCTACACATGTATAGGCCCACGTCCAGGGGTGTGGAGAGGCCAAATCAGGGAGGGGAATGGTTTAGAGGAGTTGGAATGCAGTCACTATCCAGTTCAGGCCAGCCCAAACCCAGGTTGTTGAGAGTTGAGACTGGGAATCGACCACCAACTTGTTTAGTATAGCAACAAGAAACGAACAGATGATTGCACGATTATCCCTGCTCTTGGTCACATTGAAATTGCTTCTAGTCCATGGCGCTGCCTTCTGTCCGCCATCTAGTGTCGTCTTCGAAAGCCAGCTAAACGAAGATCCTGGCCTTTAAACAGAGGAACAATTGTGCCTTTGTGCAGCGTCTGATACTGATAGGCGGACTTGCCTGAATGGTAGTGACCTCTGCTCTCAGCCATCTCTGACGCACTTCATCTGTGATCGACTCTTCCTCGTAGCCTTAAGGCTTGTAGCTGTACCGATTTCAGCTTTTTCCATCCATAGCCTGTACCAAAATACCTCCTCAAAATCGCACCGATCCAGCGGTGGTTTGGCAGTGCTTGAGCCACCAGTTGGTTTTTCTGAATTCTGGTTTAGAACTGCCATAGCCAAGCTCAGTGCGATCTCACTGATATGGTGATATATAACTTTTCCATGCAACCACCTATATATATATATATATATACAGGACTGTATACTGTATACTGTATATATAAGTCAAAACAGTGATGATCGTCCATCTCCCACTAAGCATGTGATGGACACGTTGGCTGCTACCGTCGGCTCAACCGTGGAGTAGCTAGTCTTCATGATCCGTGCGTCGCCGCGTCGGAGCCACACTGCCATAGCCACCTTGTTTGTTTTTGCAGGGCATACCCAGTCAGCACTCAACACTAATGTCCTATTGGAAAAATTGGCTTTGTCACCACCATTTGCCATGCATTTGCCTGGGCTCGGACGGGATCGTCTTTATTTCCGGTCCAGAGGACTCCGTAAGTCACTCATGCAAGAAACTAAACTGGTGATTTGAAGGGTATTTATTTACCAGTTAAATGCCTCTGAAGCTAAATTAAATAATTCAGGAGCAGGGTGGAGTGGCAGTCGAGCAGAGTACATGGTAATTCCAGCCATGGAAACCAATTGAGTTCCTCCAAAGGTGATTAGAAATATATAGGGTGTGTTTGGTTTGCTTCCCAGGCTAGCCTGGCTAGCAAAACTAAGCCTGGCTAGACTTAGTCTGCCTCCATCATGCCAACCTCTACTTGTTTGGATGTCTGTACAATGTTAGCCTAGTTAGCACTGGAGCATGTTTGGTTGCCTGGTTTCTTTCAATGCAGTCACCTCTTTTTTAGTATGGTACGTTTACCTCCTTTAGGAATTTCATCGAACAAATGGTGGACATGCGAGCAGCAGCACATAACAATAACAGAGCATGGCGGCACAGCAAAGCAAGACAATGAGCACGGCGGCACAGCAACAGCACAGTAAAGACGATGAAAATAACTAGCGCTGGAGTACGATGAGTGCACGAGCACGACGAGCCCAAGGTGCTGAACATCTCGCCGACGGACTTGCAGAGCGCCGCGACCGCCCGTGCCTCATCGACGACGCCATGGGTGATACTGCTGCTCCCAAACTCCGCGGAGTTCGCGCTGACATACCTCGCGTGCTCCAGCCTCGGCGCCGCCGCCACCACGGCAACCTGCTCCACACCCCGCCGGAGATCACCAAGCAGGCAAACGAGGAAGAGCAGATCAGAGCAGAGTGTCGGCTCCACGGACAACGGCTGCCGTCCAGGCGAGCGTCGGGAGCGAGGCCAGCATCTCCGTTGGCCAACGCTGGTGATGGCGCTCTCCTCCTCCCGGCCATCATCACCTCACGCGGGTACACAGGCTCAATCTCGCGGGCAAGTAGCAACGAGCGCCATGGCCAACGAGCAAGGAGAGCGTCATGGCCGGCTGTACTCCCCGTACCTCCGGCGAGGTTGCGGGTGGGGAAGGAGCTGGGGGTGCCCAACGACATCTCCACGGTGTAGCCGGAGCTCTCCTTCGTGTCCGGCGAGAAGGTGCCCAATGGCGTCTCGTCCGACTGCTGCTCTATTTTGTACGACGTGTCGTCGTCGTCGTCTCTGCGTTTGGTACGGGTGGGGGCTCACTTGTGTGACAGGCTGGGCGGCGCGACGGGAGCTGGGAGCACCGCCACGCTGCAGGACCGACGTCGGAGGGAGGGAAGAAGACCCAATCGAAGGACCAGCGGATCTGAGGCACGGCGGCGCGGCGAGACATGAGGCATGGCGGGGTGGAGGAGGAGCACCGGTGGTGGAGAAGGAGGAGCACGGGTGGTGGAGAAGGAGAAGCACGGGCCGGTGTGGAATCGAACGGGCGTCGGGCGGTGAGCGGCACAGCAGCGCGAGGCTAGCCCTGGCCTGGCCAGGATTGAACGACCGATTTGGGCGTTCAGGTGTAGCCGGAGCTAAGGGCGTACGGTTGGCTAGGATGAGCCAGGCTCCGGAGGTTATGCAGGCAACCAAACAGATCAGATTGGCTCCAAGGAAGCCATGGCCAGGGTTATGGACTCAACCAAACACATCCATAGTTGCCCGCCCTTCAAAAAAAAAAAAAAAAAGAAATATAGTTGCCCGGCCCGGCAGCTGGAGCTTGTTCAGAGCTACCAGATCCTCACTGAAACCTCTAGAACCGACTCTAATTAATTTGAGGCCATAGATTATCTTCTTCATGATGCATTCTACAATTTATATTCATCCGATCTATAATTTGTTGGGCTAGCTAACGCATCCGATCTATGATTTGTTGGACTAGCTTGGGTGTATGTGTGTGTTTATAGTGGAGAGCGTACATGAATGTATGAGTGTCACATCTATATTGTGAGTCAATGTATTGGGACAAAATTGTGTTAATCACATGAGTAAATCCAGAATAGTAAATTTAGATATAAGTGTTAGAAGACACAATGGGGCATGTGAAAAATAAAATTATTAGAAATATTGGCTTGTGAGGTGGAGCCTTGTGTCTCTCTTGAGCGATTCTTCATCTGGCTGCCTCACCCGCTCCTCTCCCTCCACCACTTGGAGACGACAATGACGCGTCTTGTTCGTGAGTGCATTAGACCAATACAACCCGCTAGGCTAATCGAACTGGCTCGACATGGCCTAATCGTCAAAGAGTTGTGTCTGGGTCGTAGGTGCAACACATGGGCTGGAAAAATACGGCGTGAAGGGTTGAATGGGTCATGCCGACCTAATCTCTACTACAATTGAATTCTTCCAAAAGAGTGGGAAGCCTGAATCTCACCCTTGACCCACAGCCAGGCTTCCCACTCACCTCTCACCCGCGACGCACGCGACCTTCCACTCGGTCACCGCGAGTTCGAAACACAACCTCCATGGGAAAAAAAAAAAAAAACCTCTCTCGTCTCATCCCGAACTCTCCCAAAAAAAAAAAAAAAGAAAACAAAGCACCCTTCGTACGGGTTGAGGGTGGCGGCTCCTAGGGTTTGCGGTGGCAATGGCCGGCTGCGGCAGGCCGGGATCGCAGGCCGCCGAGCAACAACGGGCAATGCCACACCGGTCACTAGCGTTGTCGGTTCCTCACCGACTCCGGGGCACCTTCATCGAGTCGGGCTCCATCCATTACCGGCGCATGGAGTTTGCGGCGGCGGCGGCCTAGGGAACACCTCTGTCGAACAGATGGTGCCGGAGTGTGGGCGGATCCACCACGTGCTGTGTTCGATCTCGGGAGTTGAGGACTCAAGGTTGAAGATCGATGAGAAGCAGGCCTGGACAATGGCACAGCGAGCCGCGCGGGGCTGGCCGCCACCTGTGAGCACAGGACCCTGGGAAGGAGTCCGAGCATCGTGGTCAGCCGGTGCGGTGGCGGCCAGCCGATGCCCGCGCCTCCACCATCACCTCCCCGAGTCTGTCGTACCCGTGAAGCCCGGATCAGTCGAGATCACACCTCCGGAGGCCGGGTCGGTTGCGGCGGAGGTCGGGGACATTGAGTGAAAGTTGGAAAATGGTATGCCGAGTGTTGGTTTCTCGATTTGTCTGGTGCGTGATTATCTGATATCCTGCACGCTTGCATTCTTACACTGTATCATCCTGCGTGCTAAACTGAAGCCATGGATTCCATGGAATCGGTGGTGATGAACACAGGGGAACACCGATGTGAACGATGCCTGCAGCAGTGTTACGGAAGAGATTCAAGACCTAACCAACAAGCCGATGAATTTGGTATTGGAGCCACGATCATATTTTGAGATCGGTCCATTTTTCTGAAACTAATGGAGAATATGTTCTTATGTGTTTTGGTTGCGATGCACACGGTCGAGGTTTGTTCATCATCCAATCTCGTTATGCTACAAGTGGATGCTTCCTTTTTCTCATGGAGAATGGTAAGCTTGGGGTTCAATTGACAGTGATTAAGTGGTACCTTATTTAGATTTCATTTGACTAACTGTATGTTGTTGCCTCGCAGTTTCAGAAATCTCTGCTGAAAGTGACAGGGTCGAAATTTAAAAATTGCAGAGGAAAGGCAGCGAGCGTCAAATGAGAATGATGCATCAACCATTGGGCAGCAGTGTCTTGATGTATGTCTCTGATGATTCTTCTCTCATGTGCTTGCACTATGAATATTTTTTTATTTAGGTTGTGGTTGCAAGGCCATGGTGTGCTATTACTGAAGCAGCAGGATTGCTTGTTCTTGGTTGATCAGGTCAGTTGTATGTAGTCCATGTCATTGTAAATGGTTTCCCTTTTACCAATGTAAATCTCAAATTATTAGTAAATTCAATAAAAGATTGTAGTCTGGTAGAAAATAGCTGGCATAATAGAAATTCCATTGGTTCTGACCTTGAGGGCCCTCTACTGAATGCTTAGAGTTGTGTTCGTTCATGCTAATTGGAGATCACTGGGTGAGGAATCTGACAGCTCCCTGCCAGCATGTAGTAAATTGTATTGTTACGAAAGAGCTCCTACGGTAGGAGCTCCCCTACCATCATTTTGCCCTTCTTGCATTTATGTGATCATGGACATGTATAAAAACCAGTGCAATTGGATTAGCTATTATCATTTGTGTGGCAAGCATTATTCCTGTTTTTTCATGGTATTAGAGCCCAACCAATCTGTAAAGAAAAAGAAAGCAATGGTCACTTTTCAGTTTTTTATTCTATGACTATCCAATATCAGGTCTTAGGAATAACATGTCTTATGCTCTCTGATATTTTTACACAAGGTTATGAGATGGATAAAAATTAGAAGCTTTTGGAAAGGAAGGCAATCACAACAGCCACTAAGAATCAGGTGGTCAGCAAGTGAAGGCTACTACTCATACTGTTGCTTTTCCCAAGCTTCATGTTTTGATAACAAAAATAATTCCAAACTGCTGCTTCTTTTTTACTTAGTGCCCTTAGTGTCTAGAATGTTCAGGTTGCTTGCTGTATAAGCTTCTTTCTCTCAAGAAACCTTGTCAAGAATAGACGAAAAAGCTATTGCTATATGGTCATTGTCAGAATAGACTAAAAATCTTCTTTCAGTTTGTGATGCAAATATGAGATTTCGGTTCTTTTTTTTCTGAACAAGTAAGCAACTTTTGATCTGTTTGGTACAAATTTGTTTAACAGCCCAAGAGAAACTTCTTTAGGTGTTATTTGTATGACAACACAGACCCAGACACTAGGATTGTTGGTTGGCCAACAGTACAACTTCTTGATTCGTAGCCTCAGTACATATTGTTCACTGTTAAGTTTATTTTTCTAGGAAAAGCATGAGCTCGGAGAGGGCGGCCTGGGATGATGCATAGCTTTGAGTCAGCGGAATTGGCGTGGATTGACGACTACCTCAGCATGGCATGAGGTGGACATCGTGGTATGCCATGGCTACCTGCACCATCGATGGGCCGAACAATGGTCATGGCAGGGAGTCTAGGTGGAGCAAGGTGCTCATGCCCTCATGGAGGCAAGGCAGAGAAGTGTGGTCTTGAGCATATTGTAAATTAGATGGCGGGGGTGAAATAATTTTATTATGCCTTGTAATATAAGTGTTTCCCGGATTATATGCATAGTTGTACAATTGTGTGAAGTTTGAACTATGAAAAAAAATATTATCATTTGGTTTTTTCCATGTACACCTCTGAAATGAAGCCGTAGCGCTAGCACGGGCACTATACTAGTCCCTATAGGATCATGCTTTGGCTAGGCCGAGCCAGGCGGCCCTTTTGGCAAATGACCATCTATATATAGTGGAAACGATAGCTTAGGGCTTGGTGTTGGCGTTGGATCTACTACTAGACAAGTTTAAGGTTGGTTGCGAATGTACCAATGCAGTGAAGAATATGCATGGAGAGGGAATGAGGCTATATGGGCAATCAATAGTGAAGGAGATCAAGACGAGGAGAGCAACCTTCCCCATGTGGAGTTCATCCATGAACGAAGAAGTTCGAATATGGATCCCATATAGATTAACTAGGAGCTCTGTATCCATGTCTCTTGGAAGACACGTTTGGGTTTTCGCCCCACCTGATGGTGTTTGTAATTCAATTATGAACTAATAACAAAAGGCTAATACGTAGGAGTAAGTGGCAAACACAATACATATTGGAAAGTAGAAACAACACATAAATGGCTAATACGTAGTAGAAAAGTCGGTTTCAACTGTTGTTGGCTTGTCGCTTTTTTTTTGGCAAAGACATAGTTATCGCATTTGAAAGTGCAGTATTCGTATATGCACAATTAGAAATCACATTTTACAAAGAGATTTTCGAAATTGCATGCACTGACATAGTGTCGATAAAGAGCCATATTGGGCCTGGATTTTTACTGTCTGTAAAATTTGATGGCCCATTTGCACAGACGCAAGGGCCAGCCCAAAATCGATTTTCATGCCACGGCCTCCACAGCGGAGAGATCCTACTCTCGTGTCCTTCTTCCCTGCGCCGCCGCCGCCCGGACCGCCAGCCCGAGCCTCGCCCCGGAAGCGTCTCCTCTAACATAGAGGACTACTACGTCCAGGGACGTAGTTGCGCCTGATGTCGTTCATCTATGATCCAGCGACAGAATCCGTTTCTGGTGCAGCGCAAGGGAACCAGCCCATGTACACGGCCAGGTAGCAGCGTGAAACATTTCTATTCGAGGAAGGAAAGGGGAAAGCAGAGCTGCCCCAGATTCATTCGCCGGCTCGCCGCCGGCATGCTTGAAGAAGATGGCCGCCGGCCGGGTGTTTGCGCTCGCCGCCTTCCTCGGCCAGGTGAGCAGACCCCTGGCACAACGTCTTCCGCCAACATCGCTGGCTGTCATCGTCATTCCTATTCCTCGGCCCCGCTAAGGAGCGTGCTTCAAGATGGCCGTCGGCCGATTGCTGCTGGTCGTATTCTCCCTCGGCATGGTTGTGCTGGCACAGGTGAGCAACCCCTGAGAAGCGAGGGCAATAGAGGAAGAGTGGTTGCTATTGCCAAGCCTGCAGCACCATGGTTGAGGGGCACCACACACTGCTTGGGAGGAGGGCAACAATGCCAGGTTGAGAAGCCAAAAGTTCAGAGTAGAAGTAGAAGATATTAGAGTCAACTGAAAATTAAATAATGTTAATTGAGAATATAGCTCGGTTCAGGACTTCAGGTCTTGGGAGCATTGTGCTTTGTACGGGAATCATACTAGCTTTAGCACTGAAGTTGGCTCGACATGGAGAAATATGCAAGGTTCAGGTCTCCATCTATTGCTCTGAGTTGTTCAGCAATCAGCACGGTACCATGAAGGACCAATCATGGATGATACTTAGGGTCCCAGAAACCATGCGACAGTAGTCCGATATGAATGGAGGATTTGCAATGCTATTCAGTTATCTTTGCCCTCTACTATAATACTCTTTTATACATGTTCAGTATATGTGTGTTAACAACAACTAAATTTAAGCATTGTGATCTGGAACTGAAGTGGGCATAAGCACTCACTTTTCTGTCAATTTCGGAAAATGAAATACTGAATGATGCACCTTCATGGCTCGTTTGCGCTAGCGAGGCTGCGCCGATAGAGGCGGCGACCGGCAGCAACCAGCCGATGACCACGAAGCATGTCTCCTTCACGGGGCCAGGGAATGGCATGATAACGAGGAGCGGCGAGTCGCGAGAGGGTGATTTGTAGGGCTCCGCTCGGCTGCGCCGGCGGAGGAGGCGAGTGGCAGCAACCTGCCGGCAGCCATTTTCTTAACCGCGTCGGCGGCGGCACATGAATCTGGAGTGCCTCTTCCTTCTCGAATAGCAGTATCGATGCTATTTGGGACACAACACGTACATGGGCCGATCTGTTGTGGCTTTCTGCTTTCTTTGCTTGCTGCCGCAGGATCAGCATCGGAGGGCACCGTGCGAAGTACGTCGCTGGACGTAGCAGATCACTATGTTAGAGGAGCCGGTTCCGCTCCTGGCCACGCCGCTCATCGGCCATCCCCTCCCCATACGCGCGCCGCCCTTCCCCATACTGACCACGGGACACCACGATCTTCGGATCCCCACCGCCGGCGGAGACAGAGCACGAGCGACGCGGATGCGCTAGGCGGCCTCCAATGGCGGCAACCAGGAGCAGGAGTTGAAGGACTTGCGGAGGACAACTTCCCCATCATCATCGGACCTCCGCCGCCGCCTCAGATTGCCAGAGGTAGGCACTCTGCCCCCTTCTCGATGCGCGTAAAACCCTAGCTCAGGCGCGAGCGCGATTCTCGAGTTGATCTCGATTCGGTTCTTGTTCATCCTGATATCTCACTCGATTTTGGATTTCTCCACCTTTGTCCCGCGCCGGCGCCGTTGGTCGGAAAGCTACCTTCTCCTCTCATTGCGGCTGTTCTCTCTCACTCGCGCATTCACTAATATTTCCATCTCAATCGATCCCCATTCCGCAGATCATTCTTGGTGGCATGGCTCGCTCCAAGAAGAGCAAGGGCGCGGTGGCCGCCCTCCCCGATGACCCCCGGTGGAGATCCTCTCCCGCGTCCCCGCCAAGTCCGTCTCGCCGATTCAAGTGCGTCTCCAAGGCACAGCGCGACCTCATTGCCGACCCTTACCACCGGAAGAAGCTGCGCCAAGCTATGCAAGGACTCTTCTTCATGGTGGCGAGAGGATAGTCTCAATGTCGGTTTCGGTTTCATCGACCTCACGGCGAGATCGTGCCTCAAGATATCGACCCTACCTTCTCCTTCCTGAAAGAACGGCCTGGGTTCCATCTCCAGAACCTTGGCTTGCTGGATTCTTGCAACGGTCTTATCCTCTTCAAGAACTACGAGGTACCGCTATATACTCACACAGTGGGCTACGTCGTGTGCAATCCAACCACAAAGAGATGGGCAACAGTGCCCACTTGTGGCTCTCTGGCTCTAAAAACCTGCACCTATCTAGCTTTTGATCAGGCCATATCCTTTCACTTCCACTTGGTCCAGTTCAAGATATTCATGGAGGACGAGATGGTGGTGTCGCTGCATGCTTACTCATCTGAAACGAGGATGTGGAGTCACAACCAAGTTGATTCTCAAGAAAATCAAGGACCATTGGCAAACTGGCGTGATGGGGACATAACATCTCGTAGGGACCCTGATAGTGCCTTTGTTAATGGCTTCCTGCATTTCATAGTTGGGAACTCGGATCAACCTCAGATAGCTGCTGTAGATGTACAAGGAAAGACAAGGATGATCACAGTACCGGGTGTGGCTGAGGGGGGTCTTGGTATTGTTATTTAGGGCAGTCCCAAGGGTGCCTGCATTACATGACTCGGGAAAAGTTTGGTGATCGGAAGAGAGGAACAAATTGTCTATTTGGGTTCTTCAGGATTATGATACACTACAATGGGTGTTGAAGGACACTGTGTGCTCTCTAGATATATTTGGACACTTGACTAGTAACATTTTGTACTTCGTTATTGGTATTCATCAAGATAGTAATGTGGTCTTCTTTTTCAGAGCCATGCAGTTGTAATCTTATAGCATACAACTTGGACCATAAGGAAGTGAGGGTTATTGCCACTTTTGAAGTTCTGAAAAGGCCATTCCATTTTACTCATTATGTTCCGTGTTTCTCAGAATCCCCAGCTCTCACAAGTTAGCACTGAGAATATGTGCTCTATGTATGAGTTACTAGCAACTTGGTTAAATTCTAGTAGACTCAGGTAAAATGTTCTGCCAGCTCTAGGATGTAGGATGTATTCCTTAGCATGCTTTTGATAGAATTGGTATTGCAAGGCTATCGAGACATTTATGAAGTGTCCAAGTTGAACAATCTGGACTTATGGCCAGAAGTTTTATGATTCTCATGTTTTTTGTGACTTTACAGTTAATGAGCAATTTTTTTACTTTGTTTTAGTTTCTTTGGTTGTGTATTTATTCCTTCTGAGCAAGTAAGATCATCTTACATATGTTCCAACTTTTAAATGGTGCACGTCTGAATCACTTTCAAATGGAAGGCTTTCAGTAACATCGAAGGTTATTAGAACCAAAAATTCTTATGATTGTGCTGTACAAAAAATCAGATGTGCCGGAGGTAATCTCTTTCTGTAGAAAACTTGGGCAGTTTCAGATGTTATATGTAGAATTACTTTCCTGTGTACATATCACATCTTATCTTCCTATAATAGAACATCAATTGTGCTGGTGCTTGAAGCATATTTGCAAGGGATAGCAACTCAGTATTTCCACAACTGTATGCAGACGCTCACCCTATCCTGTGGCTGCTGCTTCTTTGAGATCCGTACTGGTCAAAACAGCAACCAACGTGTGTGGTTTCCTGAGCATGGTTGGGACGGGGATTAGAAGGAATATTCAGTACCAATTCTACTAGACATGGGAATACAATTGCCTGTGGGAAATGATGCTCTCCATCTAGTCTAGGACGCTAGCTGTCCTCTTTTCCACAGCTGTATTGTCTGGTTCTCTCACTTCCCCCAACTTTCCCTCTCATCCGCCGTCTCTGTCATCCACAAGCTCCTCTTTCCATGGATGAAAATGGTAATGGTCTGCCGGATGATGCAATCCTGGAACCTAATTCTTCTTGTATAACCCAATTCTGAAATTTTCCATGTAAAATGAGTTCTAAATTTTAGATCTACTGCTATTTCATTCTGCTTCTAGTTACATATATTTTATTGGATCTGGTTGTTTGTTTCTAGATCTGGTCTATCATTGTTTTAGTTCAGTGTGATTGATGGAGACAGACAGACAGTAGGCCTTCTGTTAGTTCATATGTCTTCTTAGTTTTAGATAAGCACCAAATGATCTTACGTGTGTTGTGTCGTTTTTGGTTTTCTTGTTAATTAGATTATTAAGATCTGCTTGTTTTCTTAGTTTTTCTAGATATCCCATATATCATAAGCCTGACTTTAGATCTAATGTATTGTGCTTTAGATTAATTTTTATAGTTATCTAAGGTTCTTTGTTTAATATTCAGTGTAGTAATGCGGCTGCTGCTTTTTTGTTATTATGTTGCACATTGGCACTGCAAGCGGATAACATTTTTTATTAGTCTCTGGAACTTTATAGTCTATATAGTAGTTAGATTTCTTTATCCTGTTGCACTGACAGTTGATTTTATAAATTAGTTGTGACGGATGGTGTGCCATGAAACCTGATTTCTTCTTGATTCTATTTTTTTTATTTCATCTTGTATCTGCTTGCCTTAGCACGACTGCTTTTATAGGTAGCATGCTTAAAAGAAAAGCTTCATTTATAGGTCACTGTTGTGTCTTATCAGAGAGATAACTCCAAAAAAAGCAAATACATTTCAATTTCTTCATTTTTCACTATAATATTGGGTTCTTGTTCATGCCCTTGTGTAATGATTGTATATTTTTATTTTTGACTAACTCATTGCTTTTAGTTGCTCAGTATCCTAACGTTTCATTTGAACTTAGCAGTAATTCAATTCAGGTCTACACAGCTAGATCATCTAAATCTTGAACTATATTCTCATGGCGTCGCCTAGGCGTCCGTGGCGCTGCCCGTCGCCTTGCAGAATGGCCGCCTAGGCGGGCAAGGCAGGCGCCTAGGCATCCAGGCGCTCCCCATCGCTGTAAGAACATAGATCTTGAAGGTTGTACAGTTACTGCAGCTTGTTTGGAGGTTATATCTGGTTTATATCTTTTCCTGGGCATACTTTGCCATCAGTTGATACTTTGCGAAAATATCTTATATTGAGTCTCAAAAGAAGTCCCCATCTGTGTTCCCTCTGCCCATGGAAATTGTGCTAGTGCCACCAATCATGCACAATTTTCATTACATGGTTGATTAAGGATCCTATTAAGAGCGCATGAATAGACGACACAATAGTTCACAAATGTCGGACTAGATACATAGTGCTTTCCAGGCATCAGCACTATCGGGGAAGGTTACTACTACATATACAGCTTGACCCGAACATAGCTTATGTTTTTCCTTTTGTTGCTGAGATGTGGCGAACACAATCTCATTCAGCATTCTACTATTACTTTCAAAAGAAACTTGTTAGCTGGAGGAGGCATTTGTTTTTCACAAGGGTGTACTTTTATGAAGTCTAACCATGACATGTAGCTGTTCCTACTTACTTTTTTTGATAGTGTCAAGAGCATTGCTGCACATGTTATTAGAAGAAAAGAATTTACACCAACTGTTATGGTGAAACAAGGCCTGATCCGAGCAACCCCTCGTGTCAAAAAGCCAGCAAGACCCACTACTAGAGGAGCACTCCATACTACTAAGAGAAAACTATAAAAAGCTGGCCAAGAGGGAAAAAAGAGGTGGAGAGAGAAGATAGGCGGAAACAGGATGACGGGGGCCGCCGCCGTTGACCGAGCTTCCCCCGCCGGAGTTGAGGCTCCCGGTGGCGGAAAAGTAGGAGATCCGGTGGGGGCGATGACGCTGCGTCGATCTACCTAGGTATTTCCTCGTTTCCTGATCTGTGGAGGTGGGATTCGGGTCGGGGTGGGGTGCGGTTTCCGCCATTGTTGCGCTGTTGAGTTCGTTTTAAGGTGGATTGTTCTAGAGATACTTCCGCGATTCAGGAGAGGCGCGGTGTGGTACCTTGTCATTCCTGGTGTTTGATTGTTCGCAGCATTGGTGGTTTGGGTTGCCTCTGGGCAGCTGCGGTGTCGCCATTGTTGTGCTCGGGTGTGGCAGGTGTTTGTTGGTAGAATTTTCTAAGAGATAGTATTCCAGGTAGATTTGTTGTTGGAGTTATTCTGATAGATTGCTGGAGATAATTTGACATGGGGAATCGGCGTCTGACGCTGGCATACCCGCCATACGTGTTGTCTTCTGCAGATGAATTTGGGGAAGGAGTTTGCAGAATGAAGATTCTGCGTAATCCAGCCGGAAAAAATGCAGAAATGGAAGTTTTGGATATGGATTTACTAGAGTGGCTTGAGGCTGACCATGAGTTATCGAAGAGCTATTCTCCATCTGTAGCGTTTGGACTGCCAAAACACTCGTTAGATTCTGATCCAGTTAGAGGGAATCGGATCAAACACATGAGAGTGCCCCCAATTGTGGCTATCGATGACCATTCTATAGCAAAGGGGGAATGTTCCTATTCGATTTTGCTGGCCATCGTGGAGGACAAACAGGTTGAACATGTGAAATCGGCAGAGAGATCCTGAATCAATTGCAGCATCCGCCATTGAAGGGACAGAGCTCGAGTTCGACGAGAGGAGGGAGATGAGCGGGAAAGATGAAGGGGAAGTGGAACAAAGGTTCCTGGGCCGAAAAGAAATGGGCCTGTTTTCAGCCCAATGTGGAGAGCCTATTTGCCCACTCCTACATCCCACCCCGTCCTAAACCTAAACCCCGAGACTCGCCTATTGGGTGTGGGTGGCCGCCGCCGGGGTGTGGGATCCGGGCGGAGCACTTCCGGCGACCGAAGAGGAGGTGAGAAAGTACGGTGCGCATGCTAAACACCTCCGCAGAGTAGTTCCTGCTACGTGGGGGGCGTTCCTTTGTTGAGGTAGACAAGAAAAAGATGGAGAGGAGGGATTTGTGAAGGAGGGGCTCGGGTACAATGGTCGGGAGGGGGAGCGTGTTCGGGGAGGGTGGAACACCAGGATTTGCCGAAAGGTCAGGGAGGAGCGCAATAGAGGTATGCGAGCTCGGAGGGGAGGAACCGGATGAATCGCCGGCATGCTCGAGACCAAGCTCCGGAGGAGATCTATGAGAGGAAAAGAGGGGGTGGATGATGATCTTCGTCAACATATTAGCGACAAGAAGAGGGGTATCGCAACAACGGTGGGATTACGATCGGGGCAGAGTTCGGGAGGTGCTATGAAGTGCTACAATTGTAATCAGCCGGGGCATCACCACTTTCACGGTGCTCCAACGACCCATTCGCTATGCCTCAGCAAGGGGACGGGCACAAGTCATACGGTTGCCGATGAAGATGGAAGCTCCTGGTAGAGATACTGCTGCAGCAAAGGCAAATGCTCCTGTTCCACCAAGGAAGACAGTTAACCAACAAGTGAGGATAGATATCCCAAGGGGCCAAGAAGATGTTGAGGTTAGAGGATTGAAGCTTTGTGGGCATGGTCTACCAGGTCACTTGTTCTATGCTCTGGATATACCAACCCCCACCACCGATAAGAAGAATACGAAAGGGCCAATTAAAGCTATGGTCTCAATCCTAGAGGGAAGAGGAACAAGGCGGGAGAGTAAAGACAGTAGCTGCAATACCTAGTCAACTCGAGTGGAGACCGGAATGTCAAGAGGATCTCGGGAAGTGAGTTCTTGGTGAACATGCCATCAAGAGCCGTGTGCTAAATGTGCTTTGAAAAATATGCGAGAGAAGGAAATTTGTCACCTCGCATATTCCGGGCTTTGTGATTGAGGAATCTGAGGTGGACCCCGAGATATTCCAGAATTGCAACCGTTTGGGTGAAGGCAAGAGGCATACCAGGACTTTGCAAGGACCGACTTTCTTTGTCGAGAGAGATAGCTAAGTTAGTTGGCATCCCGAAAAAACATACATAAGCCATCTCTAAAGTGGAAATCATCCTGGATACAAGTCTCATGTCGAACCACCGCAAAAATAGAGGACCTCGAGGTGTACATTAACAAGAAAGGGAGGAGAATAACTTGGTACTACTCGACAAGATGAAAATGTTCCCACCAAACACTCCGGATGATGATGATTTGGATGATGAGGATGAGCTCACGAGATGAGGAGGATCGACTCACAAGAGGACAGGGGCGGAATCTGAAAGCAAGCTCCAAAGGATACCTCAAAGCTTGAGACAGTGGCTCTTCTAAGCACCGGGGAGGAACCATGAGTTGTCATTCTAGCAGAGATCCTTCCAATACCTCTCCAAAAAGGTCTTGTTGAGGGGGTCTTAGACACTCCCGGGGGATGACCCGGACCTGGATAGAAGTCCGGAAAATTTGAGGGATCTCGACTGTGATGAATGGGCTTGATGGTTCCAATGACAAAGAGCAAACAACACCATTGCTGAAGTCAGCTTGACAAAGTGATGAGGGGCGATGATGGGGTGGAAAAATCAGCCAAAACCGCGAGTCTCATCACAATGGCAACCATGAATCACCTCCGTGGTCAACTCAGCGGGTGGTGTTGGAGCAAGAGGAAGCCTGAAGACATTCGGGGGTGAGCAAGAGGAGCCAACCAAAGCTAAGAAGAGTTGGTGGCGAAACTACTACAAGACAAAGCACAAGAATTCAGAACAAGGAGGAGAATGTCCCGAAGAAAGCAATGCTTAACAAAGCTAATCACCAAGGTACTTCATCATCCAACCTGTTTCATTGAGTAATATTCATTCTTGTTCGGTTGAGGAAATAGCTAGAAGTTGTGGGGTTTCACTAGGAGTAGAAGAAAGGACTAGGTCTAATATTTCATTGATTCAGGCTAAAGAGGATGCGTTAGCTCTTCTAGTTAAAGCAAAACAAAGATTAAGTAGTGCTGAAGATAGAGATAAGGAAATTTTTTAGAGTGTGAGGGATATTGGAGGGAGCTGGGTGAGCAGGTAGAGGACAACCCCGAAACATAGAGGTATATAAGACATAAAAAAAAAATTAGAGTTTCGGAAAGAAGTATAGAGATAATAAAAAAAGTGCTTTCATGAAGATATTATTTTGGAACATTAGGGTTGGGAGTTCTCGGAAGGAGGAAGTTATTGATAGAGTTAATTCAAAAATATTCTTTTGACTGCATTTGCTTACAGGAGACCATTAAGTCGGCTTTTAAACAAAGAGAATTAGATAGATTTGCAAATGGTAGAGATATGCATTGGACTTGGGTGCCTAGCAATGGGCATTCAGGGGGGACGCTTATGGGGGTAGACAAGGAAGTGGCTATTGTTTCTCAGGAAGATGTGGGTATCTCTTTTCAAAGTTGTGTGCTAGAGATGGTGACTGATAAGTTTTCCTGGGAACTGGTCAATGTTTATGGACCAGCACATGATGAGATGAAACTAGAGTTCTTGGAAGAATTAAAACAGAAGATGCTAAGGGTAGACAAACCGCTTACGATGGGTGGAGATTTTAACCTTGTTGGAGTTTGTTCAAGAAAAATCTTACGGGAATGTTAATCATTTGTTGATGGAGAGCTTTTAATGATTGGATATAGATGGGGAGTCTAAGAGAATTACCTGAGAATCGTGGCAGTAGATATACTTGGTCCAACAAACAAAACCCACCCATTATGTGTGTGCTTGATAGAGTTTTATCCTCTAGTGGGTGGGAAGATAGATTTAACCTTTCCTCGTTCCACCTCAAGGGTTGGTTGGACCACAATCCACGATTGTGGATGCGGAGGTGGGAGTCTAAACAAACAATATTTTAGATTTAGTTCCCATTGGCTTCAACAAGATGGTTTTAGGGAATGGATTCGGGGGAAGTGGCCACAAAGATTCAAAGAGAAGTATTAAACCATTGGCACATAACTTCTAGTAAGATGAGGAGAGCGGTTAAGGGTTGCGTAACATAGATTGCCAAATGAAAAGAGATAAACAGTGCTTTTGAGTAGACTACAGATTCTTGATGAATGGAGTGAGACTAGGCCTTTGGCTACGTGGAGTGGTCTGAGAGATATGAGCCGGAAAGAAGACTACAAAGGATTATGACAGATGAGGAGTTACAATGGCAAAGAAGAGGAGGGGTGCAATGGATCCTGCGGTGGACTCCAACCCGAGTTTTTTCCATAAAAATGTGCAAATGGCGAGAAGAAGGAAGATGAGGATAACAATGCTAGAGATTGAGGGCCAGGAAGAGGTGACTGGACAAGCTAAAAGAACACATTACACAATATTACAAGATGTTGTTTGGTAAAGCTGAGGTAGCCAATATCCATTTAGAAGAGAATATGTGGCCAGCTGAGCAAAGGATTTCTGAACTAGAGAATGAACTACTAACTAAACCATTTACTCAAGAAGAAATTGATAAGGTGATAAAGGAAATGAGGAATAATACAGCTCCAGACCCGATGGTTTTTCTCGTAGAATTTTACAAAGCCTTTT
>JAENPR010002108.1:0-77776 GCA_018135685.1 Themeda triandra | reverse complement strand
ACTACAAAAATGTTAATTAAATTTTCAAACGACATCTTGGTTGTTGATATAATCTACCCAAGGTTGTTGTCCACAATTTTGTACTTGGTAATCCATTTATCTAGAAAGCTTATATCAACTTCAAATTTATAGATCTGATTGATAACCTTTTTTACAGGTCATATGTCAACGTCCGAGGTCAACATCACCTATCAGCTTCTGACAAAAAAAAAAAAAAACATCACCTATCAGCTGCGGCCATATATGCGCCATCGTGCGTTAATTAGCAGCTAGCAGCAAGCTTCAATTTGACGACGCAAACACCCCATGACGTGCCTGCCACACATTGGCTGATTGGCTCAACACGTCGTCGTTAGTTAATCGTGACACTTCAAGTCCCCCATTTGTTTAGCCGCGTGTGGTTTGGTTCTTTGGTTGAAATTTGCTACCTTGTTCCCCTCTTAATGAAATACAGACTTAGGCCTGCTTGTGATTTTTTTAGAAGTTGTAGTTGTTTTTAACTCGACTCAATCCCTTGCGTTTTTCTTACCGGATGATTTGCGAAATATAATCCTTATTACTGGACAGTACGAAACAAGCTGTGAAATGGTGTGCACGCAATCTGTAAGTTGAATATTTTATCTTTATCATTTAACTATTAGTTATTATTTTAGTGTAGATTGGTCCTTTTAATGTAATATCTAGGGTATTACTTTCTAGGTATTTTCCCCTAGACTTATTTTAGTGGCTACCGAAACATAATAATGGAATATATTATCTTTTTTTCAGAAAATGTATTTCCATTATCTAAAAAAAGCAGGCCATGCATTGCAGGTTTGACCGTGGGCCATGTTTGATTTGCTCAGCCCAGTCTCATCTCTACAATCCTGGTACCGGCCCACGAAACAAGGCCCTCATTCCCGACAGTGCATCAACAGGCCAGGAGCCTGCGGGATGGTGTGACACCGAAGGAGCCACCGCAGGAGCCGGGACCGAGCCTTAGCTCAGTTGGTGAGCCTCTAGGTGCGGAGTCCACCGGTCACGGGTTCGAGCTTCCCTCGTCCCGGGATTTTCCCACCGTGGGAACATTGGTTCCCAAATAATTTCGATTGTCTCACACGTGGGTGAGCCACAATGGTCAAGACGACGTGCCCGTCGTGTGCGAAGCTTGATGACTTCTTGATATCCGTAGCCCACGTATGCAGTCTCTTCAATTGGTGTAGGTAAACTGCGCACTAGGGGTGTGTGTGAGTTTGCGTGCATGCGGTGGTGTGAGTTAGTGCGTGAGTTCAGATACTATAACTTGTACCGGAAGGGTTGAGGCATAAAAAAAAAAAAAAAAAAAAAAAAGAAGGAGCCACCGCCACCACTCTCCTTTTCCTTTTAGCGGTGGGAGGCCACGACTCAATTTGGTTCCAAAAAATTGAAATAAAAACCTAGCGTATATCTTGGAAACATATTTCTTAATTGAAATTAAATTAAATATTAAATACAAAGGAAAGGTCCCTCTGCTGCCCTCTCTAAGCCACCTGGGCCGATTCCCTCTAGTTTTTCCCCTTCTCTCCCTCTCTAGTCTAAACTCCATTACTCGCCTGCTGGGCCTCGGCCCAACCTACACTACTGGTAGCAACGGGCCAAAGCCCACAGCGACCCAGGTGTCACAGCCGCGGTCCGAGGAGCACGAAATCCATCAGCGCTTGGATGATTTCCCTCGGAAAAAAAATTAGGACTCATCAAACATAACTTTTCCAAAATCTTTTTTTCCCTGTATTTGTCGATACGTTGCATTGCTCGGCTGATGGGTTTTACTTCCGATAAACCAGCTGAAGTCGTTTTGTTGATCATTGTGCTATATATATGGCTAATAAGCCGAGATGGTTATGTTTGTGGTGTTATTATGTTTTATTCAGGATAATTGGGTTGATATAAACTTAATGTTTGTTAATTTGCTGCTAATTAAAGTACTACCAACTAAATGAGTTCAATGCAATTTAAAATTGTCAGCTTTTCCTTGAATAAGGCCTTTGCATGCCATTTGCTTTGCTCTAGACTTGTTGAGTAGCAACCAACAACCATAAGTGTACTCACCCTTGCTAAAAACAACCGTTCAGAGCAACATCTCTACTACATATAATACAACAAAAAAACATCCCTAAAGCCACACACAAAACCATCCCCTACAGTCATTATCTCTCCTAATCTTTGCTAAATATACCCAAACAAACGCACCTAAAGCTCAACCAAAATTTGAAATTAAGGGACAAGATTTACTCTAATCTCCTCTTTCTCTCACTCACCCAGATCCAACGGACAACATCACCCGGATCAAACCTCATCACTCACCGCGGCCCTCCACACGCAGCCGGCTCCGCGCCCACCGCGGCCCTCCACGCGCGAGAGTAACTCTTCCCGATACCCGAGACGCCGCCAAGCCATTTCTCTCCCGAGACGCCGCCAAGCCATTTCTCTCCCCGATACACGACTTCCCACGCCACATGCTTCCTCTCCTACGCCGCGAGCCCACGCCGGACGCGTCCTCACCCAAGCTAGACGCATCCTCTCCTGCCGCCGCCAGACTTCTTCTCTCGTTGGGGCCGCCGCGTCGCCGGGAATTCTCTCGCGGGGCCGCCGCCGCACGCCGGGCCAAGAGGCGCGGTGCCGGTGCCGCCGCGCGAGCACGCACTGCCGGAATGTGCGGCGCTCGGGCCAAGGCGCGCGGTTCCGGGGCCGTCGGAGCACACGCGCCCGCCGGACGCGCGGCGCAGCGGGCCAAAGCGCGCGGGGCCGGACCACCGAGCGCACGCGCCGGGGGACGTGCGGCGCAGGGGGCAGGGACTTCTGTCGCCCTCGTCGTTAGGTGGCGTGGCGGAGGTGGAGCGGAGGTGCCGTGCACCCATCTGCCCTTGGTGCACTCCCCGTGCACTCCCACGGGGCCGGGCGGAGCAATGGCGGCCCGGAAGTCGGGCGGCTGGATCTCCATTCTCGTGCTAGGCGCGGTCGGGCGGTGGTCAGCCGGGTCAGCTACCCCCTCTCCCTTCTCCCCATTCTCGCCCGGCCATTGATGACTGGATCCTTCATTCTTGTTCTTGTGAATGACCTAGGAGAGGATGAGGAGTGCGCCATGACCGGAGAAGGGGAGGAGCAGGGGAGGTCGCTGGCGACGGACAGCCCGGAGTGGCGGGGTTCTTGATCTGCTCCTCGGGCTTCTTCTTGGGCTACCTCGTCAATGGCATCTGCCGGTACGTCGAGTTCCTCATGTTCTCCCTCCTCCCGTGATCCTCCTAAGGCATATAGTATCAAAAGAAATGCAGTCAATTCTCTTCCGATACAATGAGAGGTTCTGTAACGAGAATTTGTGACCGGTGATGTCGAATATCCATTTTAGTGTTTTTTTCCTGCTTATGATGCCAATACTCCCATGGGAAATTGTTGAAATTATACGGTTGCTCATAGGAAGAAAAACAGGTACGATTGAATTGTTTCTACATGTTTGCTGATCACTTGCTGCTACGCCTTCTGAATTGTTTTGCTGTGTGCCTGCGGCTATTGCTGGTAGATATGATTAGCATGTAATGGACTCTTCTTTAATTACTTGGCATGTGTCTATTTTAAAAATTCTTGGCAGCTACGGTTTGATTTTGATTTTTGTTGGTGACTGAAACATCTGAGCAAAAATTTAATATATACCAAACTGTATATACTTACCTTTCCTGTGATTAGTACATTCTTACTTTTTTTACACAAATAAATATACAATAGAGAGGATTTAATCTATTCTCTTTTGTCATCATCACTCATCATGTTCTAGCGGTGATGATAATGCGAGCCTTTGTCCCCAGTTTAAGGCACAAGCACTCATTCCAAAAGTACATTCAGTTATTGGGTTAGCTATTTAGTTGACGGCATACGACGACCCAACTCAACATTTTAGTTATAGATTTTATGGTTTCTTGTTATATTTAACAAGTTCTGATTTCTGATAGTTCATCACCTTGTGCAGTGGTGGCAAACTTCTACAGTTCTTGTGAGATATGCTTCTATAACACCAACAAGATATCAGTACAGATATTCATTACTCCAAAATACTGTATTTCAATGGATATACTTTTGATGAATTCTTCGCTGATGTGATAGCATCGTCTATCAGCTATGCAATTGATGCAGGAACGATAGTGTTTTTATCTTGCCCCCTGCGAAATCTCTTTTACATGGTGCTCTCAATGAACGGGTACTTCGGCATACGCTGAAGCCCAGTGGTGTCCTTGAGGGTCGTCCGTGCATGATGCAACTGATCTATGTCTTGGTGTCTTCTAGCAGTCAATGATCGGGCATTGCCTTGGCGCGGCCGACAGGTTGGAAGCCATTGCTACCGTCAAAGCCATACCACCGGCTGGTTGCACCCCATAAACCAATTTGTAAGTTTGCAACGTCTTATAGGTTCAGTATTTATATCTCTGAAACTAACACTCCCCGAGAAATTTAATCTAGCTTTGACAGTGATACTGATTACTTTTTTTTTTTTTTTTGCTTTGTTCTTTTGGTTGTAGAATCCTGAGCTGACGGTTGGTGAATTTGACACGGTGCGTGGCGCTGTGACGTAAAACAACGGATGAGGTATTACACGTAGGTGAGTAGCGAGTGGGATTTTATAAGACATACAATCACATTGTTATCCTGCATTGCTTCTGATTAGATGTGTAGTAGAATAAAAAAGAATGATGTGGTCATACTTGTACCAAAGGAGCTTCTTCCCCATGACCTTTATCGAATGAAATTCTTCATGGTCAATGCTCAGTACAACCATAGAAGTTTTGGGCATCAGTTACTTGATGAAATGCTACATGTCGTACTTATTAACTGTCACTCAGAGTTCATAAATTGCTGTTCGGGGTATCTAACGACGGTTGTTGCTCTATGCAGGCAGAGGCTATGGCTTTGTTCTCAAATTTCATCATTTCCTGAACCTGATATGGTGGTGTGACTTCTCTGAACCTGAACGAAGGGGAGCTTGAAGATGATGACATTTGGCTACAAAGACATCCCTGAAGACATCTTGCAGAAGTTGCCCATCTTTGCATTGTATTTTTGGCTGCCGATTTGGTGTTGCCGGGTGCAGTAAGAGTGTTGGTTGCCTTGAAACTTTAGGGATGTTTTTGGAAATTTGTTTTTGGAAATTTTATTATGCCTTATTATGCAAAAAAGTTTTCCAGTTATGTAAGTTCATATACAATTGCATTTTATATTAATGTATTTGTGATTATATTTGTAGTCATATACAAATGCGTGAGACAAAAACTATAAAAATCTTATTGTCTGTTTATTTTTAAGTGCATCTCTTAAATGAAACCGTAGCAACGCACGGGCACTATACTATAATCTAGAGGAGGTGACTAGTAGGTGTGCGCTCCACCAGCTGATTGCTTGTGGATCATTTTTATAAGCTTATGAGACGTTTATTATGTGATTATGTTTTATCGATATATGGTTATAATAAAAACAAAATATAAAAAGGGCAGTCAGAAAAGAATTTAAGATCATTATTGTCTAAATTTATTTTTGATATGGGGTTTATTTTTCGTGACGAATTTATCTTTGATGGTTAGCAATATCATTTGTCTTAGCAAAGTGCGTGCTATTTTTCATTGATATCTTCCAGAACAGTGATAGAGTGTCAAGCAAACGGGTTGAGACACCGATGTGGAAGATAACACTATGAGATTGAACAAAACTTTGACATAGATGCAGCCCCTAAACTCTAAACCCTAAACCCTAAACCCTAAACCATAAAACCTAAACCGTCCCAGAATGCGCCCTCACAAACCTCCACATCACAATTGCTGCACACCCAGCTATCTTAGACCTTTCCATGAAGCATGTTACATACTGGAGGGCATCGTCGTATGATTAATGGAGACTATATATATGTGACTTCTCAAGGACCGTTCGGTGGATCAGGCTTAACTTTGTGACAAGTTGGCAAAGTTTCAGTATTGCACCGTATGATTCGGTTGAGATTCAGTGATTCCCAACATATCATACAATGGCGAATATGCTGATCTATTTCTAACCATTGAAAAACTCCCCTGCTTAAATTTATAAAAGAACAGTTAGTTTGAATTTTGAGTAGTCTCTCCGTTTGAATTTTAAAATTTGGAGCATCAACATTTAGCATTAATTTTAAAACACAAGGACAACATTAAAGCATCTTCAACAATTTTCAAAATCCACTCTTGACTTTGTTTTCTTTAGTCACATGCAAAACTAATTGACATACAAATAATATTTTTATTAACTATTGGAGAGATGCTCTTAAACATTGAAGTGCATTAACATAGATAATTCTAATGATTATTTATATACATTTTAATGATTATTGGAGAGATGCTCTTAACATAGAAGTCCAGGACACGTACAGGTGTTTCACCCCACCCCCTTCCCCCAGCGTCCACTCTAGGGCGATTTGGGGGCGACCCCCGCTGCCGTCCAGGTGCCCCCATTCTTCTGGCCCCCTTCTGCCTGCCGTCGCCGCCCACCTACGTGCGGTGGTGGCAGCCCCATGGCGGTCCTCAAAACTCAGACCCATCCGCACCCACCCCCCGTGCACCATCATTTCCATAACCACATCTCCTCCACCTTCCACCCTTCACCAACCCCATCTCCGGCGAGGAGCACCGGTGGTTGCCCGGAATCCGTCCCCCTGGGGCTGAATCCGGTGAGCTGGGGATAGATCTGCCTCCTCGGAGCCGACGATGGCTGGGACGGTCGTGTGGCAGGAGGTGACCCTCCCCTCCAGCGGTGAGCGGCGGCAACCGCCCAAATTTGCTAGCCCTGGGACGGATCCACCCCGCGGCGGCCAGGTTGGTCTATGAGCGGCTAGCGTGGCCCTGCCAGCCTTCCGTGAGGGCGACCGCGGCTGGCCTAGCCGCGTCCCCGCAGTCTGAAGGCTGGGAACGATGGAGACCGCCACGACCTATCCGGGCCAGGGCGACGTCGAGCCAACCAGGTGGCCATGAGGGAGGTGGTTCCCCACCCCTCCACACCTCTCTAGCACCAGCAGTCGGGGTTGAGGTAGCTTGCTAGATCTGGCCGGTTGGGACTGCTACCGGCCGGCTCCCAGGCATACTTGGGTGGTGCGACGATGTGGGCAGGCCTCTAGGAGTAGAAGCGTAATTGCAATTTTTTCTGGGCGGAAGCTCGGCTAGGCTTAGGCGGGGTGAACGACTATGACACCTTTGGCGCCATATACCTCCTTGGAGGCGTCCTTTCGGAACCTCGTTCCTGCTTGTCAGATTCTGGGCAAAAGCCCCGCCATAGATGTTGCTAAGGCCAGCGATGATGGCGTCTTCAGCGTCACTGCCTTCATGATGGCATTGCTGAAAAATCCCCTACCGCGCGTCGCTCCTCCCGCATGGAGTCTAATTATGCTTCATGATACTCCTCACGAAAGGCCTCGTTTGGCAGGGCTCCACTTCACCTGTAAATCTATTTTTTAGGGCTTCAGCTCCATGAACAGCTCTACCCGTGAAGCTGAATCCGTTTTGGTAAACCGTTTGGCAAAACAGCTCCATATATAGAGTTCCTTAATATATGCTCTCACAGAATGCCATGTAGGAAGAGTGAAGCCAGAAGAAGCTACTATTTTTCGCTCCTTCCTACCCAAAAGCTCTCTAAGAGCATGTTTTTAGGGGCTTCTTTGGTGGATCTGTTTCGTTTTACCCCGTTTGGCAAAAAACAGCTCCAAACGGCTCCTGGAGCTGCTGGAGAAGCCATGCCAAACGGGGCCTTTGTATGTCCAGTTGGTGTTTGTTGTGGCCGTAGTAGTTTTTTAGGCCTCCTCATACAGATGCTTTGCTGCTGGGAGTGTGTTGGCGTCATTCACAGATGCTTTGCTATGTTGGTGGTCTTGTTGTTTGGATGGATGCTTTACCACCGGTGTTGCTTAGGCCCTTTGCATGTAGAAACTAGGTTGATGGGAGCGTGTCAGCCCTATCTATGGATGCTTTGCCACGTTGATGGTCCTTGTGCTTGGGCGGAGTGTTGCCGCCAGTGTTTAGGCCCTTGTCATGCATATGCTTAACTGCTGCGAGCGTGTCGGCCCCATCCGCAGATGCTCTGCCACGTCGATGGTCGTCGTGCTTGGGCGAATGCTTTTCCTCCTGGAGTTTCTAGCGGATACTTTGGCGCCGTTACCATCTACAACTCGTCTTCACTGCTGCCTTCCAATGTGCTGAGTTATCTTGTATTAGATTCAGTTAGTTGGGTTGTCAGTTGGAGGGTCTCAACCCTCATGTTTCTTGCTTTTCGTTTGTGTTGCGAACTTTGCTGCTAATTTATGGATTAACTGCGAATCCTTGTGTATCGGCTACATGTAGGTCTATTGACTATTCCTCTCCGCTTAATGAAAAAAAGCTATATGCTTATAGGGAAAAAATTTACGGTAGAATAACCTAGCGTGTAAAATAATGCTAGTATTATATTGATAATATGGTAATAAATCGCGATAGAGAATAGATTAGAGTAAAGATAGGGAATAGATTATTATAGTCAAAGTTACATGTTAGAGCATCTCCAAGAGTTTGCCAAACTCTATTTGGCAAGTCTTGCAATTTGCCAACTCTCAAAGATATATACCAAGTGAAAAAATTGTCTCTCTCCAACAATTTGGCATTTTTGACTTGGTAAAATAAAAAATAATAAAAAAAGACCATCTCCTATGTCGGCCAACCCAGTTTCTGCCAGTAGCTCATCGGCCAAACTACAGTTTGTGCCAGACGACAGTAGCACCTGCACGTTTGGCAACAGCAGAAAACACAATCTTCTCTGTCCCATCCAATGGAACAGGAGCATGCACGTAGTAGATGTAGTTGCCTTCCACGATCCACGGCACAAACTTGGTATATAGCTGCTTTGTTCTCAAATTAATTCAGTTTCGATCTTGCAGAAAAACTAATGGAAATACGGCATCGTCCCGCGTGTGTCATCGATCTCTGATCTGGACGAGGTCGAGCTTCTTGTCGAACTTGAAGAACTCGATGTCATCGCCGATCTGGACGAGGTCAAGCTTCGTGGGCGCAGTCGATGACCAGGCAGCAGCCACGAGGTGGGCGTTCTCTCATTCGCCACTGCCTCCGGCTCGAGGCCTCGAGCTCGCCACCGTCGTCATCGGCTCTGTGGCCGCCCGTCCGGCCAAAGAGAGGACCAGGCGTGCGTTGTGGCCAAGAGGAAACGCACCGGGGGAGAAAACACGTGGCGGCCCGAGAGGAAAGGCTTGCGCGATGCCAAGTGGAGAGGCGTGCGCAAATATGCGCGTGAGCATCTCCAGTAGTTTGCTAAATCAACTTGTTATTCTTATTTATTTGGCAAAACCACAAAATACACTCTCCAACGGTTTGGTAAATCAACTTGCTATCCATGGCAACTTGCTATTCTCTGGCCTCACACTGCCATATTTGCCAAGTTGCCAAAGCCTTGCCATCCCGAAAATTCTCCGTCGACGACTCCTCTCCCACGCGATCTCCTTCCCTCCCGCGCGAAGTTTATTCCCGCGTGTTTCGGCAAAAAGATCACTAGGGCGGATTTCTCTGTGTTTCGCAGGTCGTACGACTTAGTACTAATAAGCGCAGACATGCCAGTATACATCAGTCCACAAATAAAGTAAATGTGCAATAAACACAAGGGACAAAATTCAGGGAAATATCACTTTATTATTCATCAAAGAATTACAAAGTACAATTTCCCACTTCAACATATGTTTGTGCCGATTTTCATCTGACAATCAGAGGATTGTGTGGCTTCTGGTTCCTGGGGCCTCGGGAGGCCTCCTAGTTAATTACATCTGCGGCGTTGGGCCGCAGAACACCTCCGATTAAGCTATGCCGATGGTCATCATTGTCGTCTCCAGACAAACAAGAGTTAACTCTGTGTATATGCATAAGCACAAGTGAATGAAAATTGTGAAGTGCTAGAGCCTCATCGGCCTCTAGCAATGGTATCCGGTCTCATCATGCGGATCTCATAATAAAGTCAGGTGTTCGGTCTCGTCGGTCACGAACAAACAATTCTGGCCTTGTCGGCCACAGAAAAGAAACATCCCAGCCTCGTCGGTCAGGGGAAGAAAATGACTTTATATGTGTCACCGGCCTTGACGGTGCAGAAAGGTGGTGCGGTAATTGTGAGACTTGTGCTCATGAGATACTCAGGAGATTTCTTCTTGTATGAATTTCTAATGTCATTGGCGTGACACTTAGTTGCTTGCCAATTTATATGTGCACTCGAGCGCCCGTGGCGCGTAGGCCGAGAGGTCAACATTGGGCCGTTAACAGGCCAAACAATAATGTCGAGCTAGCTCATGGACTTGTACACACATAATTTGCACGTTGAGACTTCCATGGATGGTACTGTAGACTATATGTTTCTCTACTTGCTTCTTTTGAGTTGCTTTCTTGCCATATACATTGTACGTATGTATATTGCACAAACACATGTACATGTATCTCCAGGCTACTACTGCCGAAACCTTGTCAAAGTGGGCCATTGCTAGGCCACACTACTCCGCCACCGCGTCAATCAGCTGGTCGTTCTCTGACCGTCGTCAGAGTCTGTGACGTCGACGGGTGTGTCAAGACGAAAGTTGTCGAGTCTGCCACAGCCATAGATGCATGTATGCTACTGTAATGGATGCTTGAGAATGTTGGTCGGGCTGTTGTTTTAGTTAGGTTGCCGCGGTCGCCGTAGATGAGTGTTACTAAACTGCCTCATGCACGCCTTTGATGTTCAGCTGACACAGATGTATGTTGCCGAGCCGCTGCACGTATGCCTCCGCCGCCGCGATAACCAGGCTGGTTATTCTGGCCATCGCCGGGCTCTCTGTATTTACCCATGGTCGTAGATCGTCGTGCCCTGTGCTCATGCACGTGTACATTGCTCTTCTGATGCCACAATTGTATGTTTGTCGGGCTGCCATTTCTGTCATGCTGCCGCTGCCGTCGTGGGCTATTGCCATGGCTGCCGCCGAACTTGCTGGGCCACCTTGCATACTGCTCGTGTGAATATCGGTCATCAGGTGGCCACCGTCATGTCGGGCTGCCATTGGCATTGCTAGCCCGGTGTGGTTGATCTATCTGCCGACGGTTGAACTGGTCGAGCCGCCGTACGTACTGGTGTATGATCGCCATCGCTCGTCGGGTTGCTGCAAATCATCATTTATGCCTTGCTTCTCCATCACAGAGAATGCTCTGCCTCACTGTCGGGCTGTTGCAAAACGCGCCGAATGCTGGGGCTATATCTCTTGTTGACACATTGTTGTGTTGATCGTTGCTTCGGGCCACCGTGCAGTGCGCCACGTGCACACGGTGCTCGAGCAGTCAATTACCATGTTGGGCGTAGTCGCCGCCACTGGCACATGACGTGGTTGATCTCTTGGTATATGGTTGCCGCCGTTGAGATGGTTGTGAGTGCCGTTGTCGTTGCGATGTCATCGGGGCTCGTTGCTTGCTGGCCGTCTACGTATGCGAGATCTATACCACGGACATGTGCAAAGACAAGCATCATGTAAATAAATTTAAATATAAAGAACTTCACCATAGGCATGAGCTGCCATGTCGTTGATGAAGAAGGGGTCGACGACGTAGGTGTTCAGCTCGCTGGAGACGGTGTGGACGAGCTCTCCGAAGATGATGAAGTTGACGGCGAGAATGTGTGCGTGGCTAGTGTGTTATGAGCAGCCTTGCGGCAGCGTGGCGATGTCTAAGTCTGTCTGGTGCGCAGCCTTGCGGTGGGGTGATGAAGATGGAATGTCTCCCATCTCCCCTTGTGGTAGGGAGAGTTGGCCTCCTTTTATAGGCGAGGGGTGGGGGTACGTATGATAGGAGCAACTGAGGGACGAGCGGTGGTAAGAGCACCAGAAGAATTGTTGCTTTGCCGTGAGGTTCGTGGCCGAGACTGGCGGCTTCCCTGCCAGATCGTGCATGCGATGTGTTGTTGTGGTATACATTGTGAGGCAAGTGCTGATCCTGTATGTTCGGTGAGGGCACTTGCATGCTAGTTGTTGCCATCGATTCAAAATTCAGAAACATCATGTATGCATGACACTTGTTTAGAGTAGAGGATTTCACGTGTGATGCTTTCTTGACCATGCCAGGCCAAATACCGTTAGATGGGGGAATATAATTGTGTACGTGCTTGTTATATGTGCATGCATATACATGTGTATATATACACGTATACGTATGAGCAAGTGCTGATTTTCAATTCAACGGTTGTGGTTTTGGGACAAAACAAGAGAAGGAGCTCCGCCATTGATCTGTGTTAGCGGACGAGCAGAACGCCAGGACGTGCGGCTGCTTTGCATTTCAAATCTAATGTCATGGCGAGCGTCAAGGGCAGGCGCCATGTGTTTGGAATTTTGAATTGACCTTGTCTTCCGTGAAGCTACCATGTTCAATGTCATTGATTAGTGGCCCAACTTGGAGATCAGCATGCATGGCGTACATGCACAAAGGCTAGCCAGGAGAAAGTATTCGTTTTGAATTTATCAACGCCGCCATTAAACCTTGTGCATGGTGCATGTTGGGCAGGTCAAAATATGTGCCGCAATAATCTTGTATTTGTACACACGTATGCATGTACATGTTTCTTCTTGTAGGGATCAATTAGCTTGTGCATTCACTCATTGCAACCGTGAAACATGCAATGTATTATGATGTAATGAGAGTAATTAGCAAAATATCATGGGCCTGGAAGTATTAGCAAAGCCGCACGTTTTCCATTTGGATATGGGCCATAGGCACAAGCCCAATATTGTCGTTAATTAGCCTTTGTGCTAATGGATGGTTATTATGCAACTCATACATATTTGAGTCCTAAATATTTATATAGGCTATTTTATAGGGGCTTCATGTCATTGTCAAATTAGGCCTCACTTGACTTATACTAAATAGGCTATGTATAATATTATAACATGCCAAAATTTCATCTTACACCGCGATTCTTTCCTGGCGCGCGCGCACGAAGAAAATGGCCTGGTCTCGACGTATATATGTTCAAAGTCATTGCAGTTTCTCCTTCTTTATCATTGCGACGCTGTCGCCGTCCCTCTTCATCTTCGACGAAAGTCGCGTCACCCCTCCATCCATTTTCGTCGCGTCGCCAGGACTCTTCCGGCCGCGTACGAGAGACGGCGGCGGCTATCACAAAAATACGAGAGGCAGTGGCTATCGATCAACAATGTACGAGAGGCGGCGGCTATCGATCACGAACGTACGAGAGGCCGCGGCGCTGCCTTCACGTATCAAGATGATGAGGGACGACATCGCGGTGCGACAGGAGGCCCGTCGGGAGGCGCACATTGGGCTGGGGTGGGCATACTTTTTTTAAGTTTAACAGGTGGGTTTATAAAACTATTGGAGATATATCTATTTTTCACTTGCTATAACATTTAGCAAGTTGCTAAATCACAAGATTTGGCAAGTTATTTTTTAGCAAACTATTGGAGATGTAGCGCGACGGATGGCAAGTTGCCAAAGATGCCAAGTTTATTTGCCAAGTTGTTGGAGGGTGATTTTTTTGTTTTGCCAAATTTAGAAGGATGCCAAGTGGTTTTGGCAAACTCTTGGAGATGCTCTTAGCGACTATTTTTATTCAAGCGACAAAGTTAGAGCTGGATAGTGTATAAAATGGAAGGAATTGTCAAAGGAAAAATATCTTAACAAAATAAAAGTTTCATGTTTGATCTATAATTTTGGACCCACGTACGCACTGACCCTCCTCGATCCTACCAAACAAGAGGGCCCAAAAACACCGAAACCCCTTGCTATCGCCCTAAATCACCGAATCCACGGCAAACACTGAAACACATTCCAAATTTCCAGGCAAATCCATTCGACTTCTACTCCTATGCAACGCCGCCGCCACCGCCGCTCCGGCGAGGACCGCATCAGCGGCCTCCCCGACGAGCTGCTGCACGGCATCCTGGTTCGCGTGGGCTCTGCCGACGCCGCCGCGCCGCGCGCACCAGCGTGCTCTCCCGCCGCTGGCGCCACGTCTGGGCGCACCTGCCCGAGCTTCGCCTCGTCGCGCCGGCGCCGGCGGCGGCAGCGGCAGCAGAAGCAGAGCTAGAGCCAGCCTCGTTCATCAGCACCGTCAACGCCGCCCTCAGAGGCTACCTGGCCCGGGGCCTCGAGTACCTCGGCGTCTCCTACCGCACCGAGCAACGATGGCGCGACCTCGGCATGCCGGCCGGGTGCATCGAGTCGTGGCTCCGCTTTGCGGCGAAGCGCGTGGTGGGTGAGCTCAATCTCTGTCTCTGTGTGCCTCAGACGTTCCTCGGTTCGACAACAGAAGTCCGCGTCAGGGCGGCCGAGCTCGAGCTTCCCGCGTGTGAACGAGCCAAGCGAATTGCGCTCCATCTTCAGTATGCAAAAACAACGTGGCTCCGCCCGATCGGCTTGTTCATGGCGCTGATCTCCCTGAAGATAGTTGGCGATGTCCGCATAGAAGGCACCGATCTCAGCGCCCTTGTGAGCAGACAGTGCCCATGCTTGAGGGACTTGAATCTTATCATTACGCTGATTGTCAACTTTGATTTCTTCGTTCACTCCAACTCGCTGCACACAATAGTGCTTGACGTCTTAGAGACAAGGCGTCTTGACATTTTGGCCCCAAGACTTGAAGAGCTCACTATAATTGTTAAGCCATTGGAGGCTCATATCTCTGCTCCCAAGCTTGTCGAGGTAGCCTGGCATCATGACTATGACCCTCATCTCCATCGGTTTGTTGATGTTGGCCGTACCCTCCGGCTACTCAGAACTTCAAATCGGGCGTTGTCCCTGACTAAGCTGTTTGATGTAGTTGATGAGTTGGATCTGGGCATCAATCTAAATTACCCAGGTGTGTTGCATTAACAAACTTCATTAGAAGTTGTTTTTCATTTATCAGACAGCCTAACTGATTAGTACTTTTTTTCTTTTCAATCATGACAGATGTACCAAGCAGGTATGGAAGTTTCATTAGTGAAACAAATAAGTTGCCCAAGTGTAAGAGCTTTTGTGTATTGTTGTTGTGGGAACACCATGCCTTGGTGCCTATCATGTTGCATCTCTTCAGAAGTTGCAATGGTACAAAGAAGTTTAAAGTACATTTGTGTGGTCCTTTCCCCCGACGAGTGGTAATTTCTAAGACTTTTAGCTTCATATTATTCCATACAATTGTTTGATTGCAAACTTTAACTTGTAATATGATAAATGAGAGTTTTATATCTTAGGTGGGGTGGTTGAGGTTCTGGATATGTTTATTTGTCATTTTTAAATATTGATATTCTATATAAACTATTATTGGACCAAATTGAGGACTTGTACTTTTGTTTGTGAATATTTCTTTTTTGCTTGCTTAGCTTGTTTGAATCAATGTTATCTTGACCTAGCTGTAGTTGAAGGGTGACTGTGTAGGTAGCAGAATGGCAGGTGTGGGGCTCCTCAATCCAAACTTTATTTTTTTTGCGAACACGCAAAACCATGTGTTTTTTGTTAAGAAGGGATCAGTCCTCACTTTGTAGCACTGCAGTGTTCTTTAGATAGTATGTTTGATTTGTTACAGCTAGCTGAACCTCGCACCAACAAAAGCAAGCTTGTTGATTTTAGAAATTATTAGTATTATCTTAACTTTAACTGTAAATCCATGACTGCGTAGGCGTGGGGCTTGGCTTGACTTAACTGTAAATGCTAGCTGAACCTCGAGGCTTCGCACCAACAAAAGCAAACTTTGTTGATTTAAGAATATTAATTGTCAACATTCTTCATCACTATATTGATGTTGCATTCTCTTTTGATTTCCAGAAGCTTTCTTGCCTGCCGTCTTGTCCTTGTCGTTTGGAAGAGAGTCGCAAGGTTGATGGCATTGATCTGAGTTCACTTGAAGAGGTAGAAATCACAAGTTTTAAAAGTTCTCATGAAGAAATGGAACTTGTGGAGGTCCTATCCAGCATTGCAGGAATTCTAAAAAGGTTGGTCATCAATGACTGGCCTTGCCGTACGCCTAAAGAAGCACGTGAGAAGGTTCATAGCATGTGTCATCCAAATGTTAGAGTTGAATTTTATTATGGCCGTCGCGACTGAATACTCAGGACTTGCAGTAAATGTAACGTTGGGGTCTTTACTAGTTTTTGCACAATAGGCGCAGGATTGTTTCAAGCATTTGCAGGATTTGTTAGTTGAAATTTGCACCTCGATCTATTAATCGCACAATAGGTGCGACCAAATCTACAAGTTTGGGTACATTGCCCTGATGACCTTCGCTGGCATCATGCGCGAGGAAGAGGAAGCCAGAAGAACATTGGTGGCAAAGCGTGCACATCTTCCTTCACTGAAACAAGAGTTTCTAAAATGATTATCAACAATGTTTTAAAAAAAATGATTATCAACAAGTGTACTAGGATATGTACCTTATGACGGATCCATTCTTTTTCAAGTTAACTACCAGATACGACTTTTTTGGTGTGACTAAATACCAGATGCAACTTGAGGGGCAGATCTTGCTTGTATTAGCTGTTGTCGAATCTGCCTGTTGTGTGCATGCAAAAATAGAGAACGAGAAATCAAAGGCATCTTTCTTTTGCCCGGGATTGTCGTGAGGGGTAGAGGGAGAGCACACTCACGACCAGACTGACTTACAGTTCCTATTTTAAGTAAACTAATTAAGGTAGCCAGAGGCTGCATGTGGATCGGGTCAAGCGCACAATCGGTCCATGCGAGAGATTAGAGCAGGGCGGGCGGCAGTTCCGCTGCTGAGGCGGGGGGATTAGCGGTGCAGGAGGCTATTAGAGCCGGGTGGACTGATTAGTTTTGTGGTGACGATGACATCGGGGTCTTTTTAGGAGTATAAGATAAGATTACACAAGAGCACGGGAAGCCCATCTGCCGAAGGGCCAAAGCTGCACTTCTCTGTTGTGTGGGCATCGTCCACGGGCTATGGCGGCCAGATGGAGACACTGAAACCCTAGCCCCCAAATCCACGGCATTCCCAATCGATTCGCCTTCACCTCCGATGTGTGAGGAGGATCAACGCCGCTGCCGCCGCTCCAGCGAGGAGGACCGCATCAGCGGCCTCCCCGACGAACTGCTGCACGGCATCCTGGCCCGCCTGAGCTCCGCCGACGCCGCCGCGCGCACCAACGTGCTCTCCCGCCACTGGCGCCACGTCTGGGCGCACCTACCCGAGCTCCGCCTCGTCGCGCCACCACTGCCGGCAGCGGCGGTGGCAGCAGCAGCAACAGATCCGTCCTCGTTCATCAGCACCGTCGACACCGCCCTCGCCGGCTACCTTGCCCCTACCCTCGAGTACCTCGGCGTCTCCCACTGCACCGAGCAGCAGGGCCGCGACCTCGGCATCCCGGCCGGACGCATCGCGCCGTGGTTCCGCTTTGCGGCGGAGCGCGTGGTGGGTGAGCTCAATCTCTATCTCTGTGTGCCTCAAACGTTCCTCGGTTCGACAACGGAGGTCGTCGGGGAGGAGGCCGTGCTGGAGCATCCCGCGTTTCCAAGAGCCAAAAGAATCGAGCTTCATCTTCAGTATGCAAATACAACGTGGCTACGTCAGGCATCCGGCCTGTTCATGGCGCTGACCTCCCTGAAGATAAATGGCTATGTCAACATGGAAGGCAGTGATCTCACAGCCCTTGTGAGCAGGCAGTGCCCATGCTTGGCGGACCTAGATCTTTTCATTACACTTATTGTCAACTTTGATGTCCTGATGCACTCCAACACGTTGCACACACTCAACTTAAAGGTCTTGAAAACAAGGCGGCTAGAGGTTGTGGCCCCAAGGCTTGAAGAGCTCACTATATTTAGTAAGCCAATGGAGGCTCATATCTCTGCTCCGAAGCTTGTCAGGGTAGCCTGGCATGATGGCTATGACCCTCATCTCCATCGGTTTGTTGATGTTGGCGGTACCCTCCGGCGACTGAGAACCTTCAATCAGTCTTTGTCCCTGACAAAACGGTTCGATGAAGTTGATGAGTTGAATATGAGCATATATATATATTTCCCACGTAAGTTGCCATTAATGAATTTTATCAGAAAGTTGTTTTTTTCATATAGATCGAGGTGATTAGTTTTTGTTTACTCATGACAGATGTAGCAACGTATGAAAGGTTCTTGAATGAGACAAATAAGCTGCCCAAGTGTAAGAGCTTCAGCTTACAATTATACTGGAAACACCATGCCTTGGTGTCTATCATGTTGCATCTCTTAAGGACTTGCAACAGTACAAAGAAGTTTCGGGTAGACTTGTGTCATGGTGGTGGGTCCCGACCAGTGGTAAATTCTAATACGCCAAAAAATTGTTTGATTGCAAACTTTGACTTGTTCTTTAATAATTGAGAGTTTCCTAATTTACTTTTTAGGTGGTGTGATTGTGGTTGTGGGATATGTTTATTTGCATTATTTAAATGTTGATATGCTATATCAACCATTATAAGACCACATTATTGAAGTTTTGTGCTTTAGCTAGTCAACATTTTTTCCAATTGTTTAGCTTTTTTGAATTTGTATTATCATAACTGTAAAAGGGTGACTGCGTAGGTGTGGGACTCATCACTATGTAGTGCTGCAATGTCCTTTAGATATGCTTGATTTATTACAGCGTGCTAAACCTCAAACCAACAAAAGCAAACTTGTCGATTTAAGAAACTAGTCTTATCTTGACTTAACTGTAAATGGGTGACTGCATTAGTGGGGCTTGTCACTATGTAGTGCTGCAATGTTCTTTACATATGTTTGATTTATTATAGCTAGCTAAACCTCAGCACCAACAAAAGCAAACTTTGTTGATTTATGAATATTAATTATCAATATTCTCCCATCACTACATTGATGTTGCATTCTCTTTTGATTTCCAGAACCAGAAGGTTTCTTGTGTGCCATCTTGCCCTTGTCGTTTGGAAGAGAGTCTCAAGATTGATGGCATTGATCTCAGATCACTTGAAGAGGTAGAGATCACAAGTTTTTCAGGTTCTCATGAACAAATGGAACTTGTGGAGGTCATATCCCGCATCGCAGGAATCCTAAAAAGGTTGGTCATCAATGTCAGGTTTTGTCGCAGGCCCAAAGAAACATGTGAGAAGGTTCGTAGGATGTGCCATCCAAATGTTAGAGTTGAATTCTCTGGGCTTCGCGACTGAGTACTCAGGGCCTGCTGTAAATGTGATGTTGGGGTCTTCACTAGTTTTTGCACAATAGTTGCAGGATTGTTTCAAGCGATTGGAGGACTCATCAGATGATATTTGCACCACTTAGCCAGAAGTTTGGTTTACTGACCTATACCGACATCTCTCATTGGACCTCCTAATGTTTCTACTATAACTTCTCACAGTCGAGATAGAGCTGATGATCGAGCCATGTGTCCCCATACAACTGACGAATATGCCTTCTGTCCTAATTTGAACCATACTCCCGCATATCCTACTCTTATTTGAACAACAGCCTACAAAGACAGTACAAAACATTGGTCTAGCACCGTTTTTCCTCTACGGTACTTTGGACTGGCTGCACGCAAACATTTGGCATTCTCACACCATCTGCCGCTGGTCACCATCTCGGTCATTTGAGCCAGAAGCTCTAGCCGCAATCGACCGTCAGAGCTTGCATGAATCTGCAAATTCTCCTCAAGGTTATTCCCTCCTCCCGCCATGTTGGTAGGTTGACCTGACAACTCTGTGCCGGTAACCTTGGCCTCAGAAGTCTCACCTTCAAACTGAACATCACTACAGCAATAAAAAGTGGCTATGAGCTAGCAGATAAGAGCTAGGCATGCAACGAAGATATTGCCACGTACCACTATGACTCCGGCGTAATACGACCTTGGAATGAAGACATTGCCGCATACCAGTATGATTCCAACATGATACGACCCAATGATCATCAATGTAAATGGCAAGCGACCTTTAATACTTGCACGGAAAACAGTAATTAACACATGCCTCTACTACTTGGCACGCCATGCCCACAAAAACATCTCGCATCAGTCACACCAACTTGCCACTATACGTTGACATTGCTATCCGACAACATACCAAATATCAAAAAGCTTATAAGATATAATAACACTAGTCAATCGGCATTTTTATAATGGTCAAGGTTTGACTAATAACATTAGACAGTCGAAGAAATAGGCCAATCCATCAAGCATAAAGTTACGATCACGGAAGCAACCTACAGCCAACTCACTCAGTTAAGATTTTTGGCCAAAGCTGGCCAGTAGGGTTCCAAACTAGGAGCACCAACAATGGATGGAATTAAGATTCCTTTTGCGTTGTGGATCTTCAAGATTTCTTTACCGGCTCATCGCTTATTGGCTGATCATCTTCGTCATGGTAGATGTTCTCAGCCATCTGCCATATCTGGAGGATGTTGTCTTCAGCAACGCTAGCAACCACCCAGTCCTCGCAGGGGTTCCAGGAGAAATCATAAATCTTGCTGGTGTGGCCTCCGTGGATGAACATGAGCTCTGGAGGGCCATCTTCTGCATCCTCTGGTGTTTGTTCTTGGTCAATCCTATGATATAACAAAGAAAAGAACAATAGCTATCAGAACCATATCATGTAGGGAGCGCAAGAACAACAGACAGAATCAGAAGAAACGCATCACTTTGGCCATCATAAGAACTAGTAACATCCAGAGGATACAGCGCACCAGTGGAAAAGAAAACTAAGGGTAACAACATATGGGAGTGTCATGAATGTTGGTATTTCTTACCTGCTTAGGTCCCAGACCATGAGTCTTCTGCCCAGACAACAGGATGCAAGTATAGTTTCATTCTTTGGACTCCATCCAACTTGAAATACTTCATCTCTGATTACACAAGGTGTTGAAAAATTACTGTTGAACTAGAAATATAACATCTTTAGAAACATTCAATACTTCAGAAAGTTGTCTGGGCAATTAAAACAAACAGTAGCTATGAACAGAACAAAATTGCAGAAACATACTTATGACAGTCAAAGGTGTGCAGAGAAGTATCAATCTTCCTAAGATCAAATAGTTTGATAGTCTTGTCAGTAGAACCAGTTACAACAACCCATTCGTTGAATGGGTTGAAAGCCAAGCAGTTCACCTGTAAATAAGAAGCAAGCATCAGTAAACAAGAATCTTGTCATTGATCTTTCAGGAATCACAAGCTTAAAGCAAGGTTCAATAAAGTCCCACCCCCTGGCTTTCAAATGCACTGATGGGCTCTGATCTTACTACACTAAAATTTAGAACACCTTCACGCCAAATTGTTTCCTACACCCTGATTTATACAGCCATAGTAGAAGCATATAGTTCCCCAACAATGTTGCTTATATAAAGACAAATATAAACCTCTACCTTTTTTTGTTCAATATAATCCATCAATATGAGATCAGATCCAGAAAATCAAAGTAAAGATGTGGAAGCATGTGTTCTATTTGACAAAAAAAAAAAAAAAGAAGGGATGTATCGGTGTCTAGAACAAAACTATAGAATTTATAATCAATAAAATGTTCCTTCAAGATCAATAATAATGGATCATATCGATCTAGAAAAGCTAGTTGTCACTACATACAGTACTTTTCCTTCATGTAAGGGCAATCGATCCTCAATCATGTGTAGGAATCAACAAAAGAAATCTTAAAAATTTGTAACCATGGAATAAAATGTATTTCTGAGTAGCAAATAATATCAATATTTCTAATATCAATTAAAAGCTCACAACAGTTACTTTACCAGCCCCTGGTGTGCCACCACTGACAGAACAGGCATAGTAGGCGTGGGAGACCGTAAGTCCCAAATCAAGAGATGATGATCGTCACCAACTGATCCAAATAAATACTCGTGCTTCGAGTGCCAAGCAACATCTTCAACAACACCATCATGATGCTTGCCAAGAATAAAATTGGAGTATTATTAAATAGATAGAATTAGTATTTCTGTGAGGCATGTATCAATGTGGATAAGAAAACAACCGATAAGAGATTGAAATCCCTAGATTGCAAAATAGAGCTTCCAGGTTTCAGTGACAGATACAGAAGGGTTTTCTACTAATACTCATTAGTGAGAAATTTAGTTTTCCAATCTGCTATTTTAGTAAGCACAAATTCTTTCATAGTTTTCTTAATTACAACAAAAAATCAAATCAGCATACAATAGAAAATGTCTAAGTTCTTCTGATTTGTCTTATTAATCCAAGTATGACTATTATGCACCTTCAAAGAGACGACCCAGAATTCTAAAATAACCATTAGATTGTTAGAGAATGAAGAATGCTTTAAGCAATGATCTACATGAAGCTCCAAACATTAACACACAAAATAGAACCAGCGACATGATCCATACCTTAAAAATCTGCAGGGCATCAATACTTTTGTTTTTATTATTTGCATTAATGTCCCACAAGCAAATTTGAGCATCATCAGACCCACTTAACAAATGTCCCTCCTTGAAAGTACTCCATGATAAACCATATCCTTCATAATTATGTCCCTTCAGCCGTAAATCAGGGTTGCACGCACCATCTAGTGGAGGCTTAGATGGGTGCTTGCTATAGTCGAAGACATAAATTTCTGCACTAACTGTCTTGGTAGCAATTATAGATGGATTTTGGGGCATATAGCGACCTCGATTGACCTCTCCATCATGAATTATCTGCTGACCAATTTGTACCTACAAAAAGGAGGGAACACATGTTCTACAAAATGACTTCAAAAAGAAAAGAGAAACTTGTAAACATTAAAGACCTCAGCAAGCAGTTACAAAAATGAGGAAGCAAATTGTCAACTGTAAATGAAAGAATAGAAAATTCTCATATCCAAGAGGTTCATTAGATTGGAATGGAAACAATACCAAGAGAACATTCTCATACCCATTACTTCATTAGATTGATATGGCAACAAAATCAAGAGGTCCGTGAACTATAAGAAAAGTAAACATGAGTATACAACAGGATGATGAAACATTCAAATACATAAACTGATTGTTCCTTAACATAGCAAGAGTTTTTGAAAACCCTTTGCACCTGTGGAAAATCATGCACCAAGAACCATCTAAAAATAGCAACTTAGTAAACAAGCAATAAAAGACCAAATCAATTGTTCTAGGCTTTCTCAAAATGGTACATGACCAATGGAAATTAGTCATTAAATATTCCAAAACATGGCATTCCTTTATGCAAAGACAATCCAAATCAACATGATGTAAATATTGCCCAAGTGTAATAAGGTATTCATGCAGCCCCAGCATGTAAGCCATATGCAGCAACTAGAAATAGCACCATAATAAAAATCACCAAATTTAGAACTGATAATCTCAAATACTGCAATCATGGAACAATACATCAACCATACCCCAACATGCACAACCCAACAACAAAATGCAGAGAGAGAGGTAGAGAGATGGAGGATAAACTGAGCAAGCCTGAGGCTGATCAAAGACTTCATCTTGAACATGTAATAAATAAAATCCTGACTTCAAAAGAGGGAGCAAAAACCTAGGATCCTAAATTCACATAAAAACACAACTATCTGGAAGGCTAAAGGTTATTAATCTTCATAGGAGAAATACACATAAAGCTAAGCGTTCAACAAGAAAGGAAGATGGGGATAGCTTGTCCCCACTTCACCAAGTTGTTCTCAAGAAAGAAGAGGAATAATATGATCCTTAACTGGAGATGCCAACACAGAATTGCAAAATTAAGGTGCTAAATCAACTTAAGCCACATTCAGTACTTTAGTAGGGCATAATTCGGCACATTGGTAGAAACAAGGAAAAATAAATAATAAGCAACCAATATATATGATAAAATACCATAGCACCAATTTATATGTAACAACAAAAGATATTTTAAACATTAAACAAAAATGGCCCACTCCACCTATACAACGAACACTAATCAACAACCCACATGTTTAAAACAAAGCAAACTATAGAAAGTTCCTTGACACACGACTTTACCACTTAAAACAACATGCCCAAATAAGTATACCGAGACCATAATTAAGGCAACATTTGAACCCGGCAACTGCAATGACTCCTAGATCCCACCAAGCATCATGGTCGCAAGAAGTAAGTTACCTAATTGTGTGTTTAGAAACCATCCTTAGCTGAAGCCCAAGGGAGCAATTATGGAGCAAATCGACACAAATTCCTCCTTTTTGTTATATAAATTTGTAGATACCCACCCTCACATAGGAGCGAACACGCAGATCAAGAAGGAACTAATTCCACCATGGCATGGCACGAGACATCACTCAAAAGTATCGGTTCACAACAAAGAGACCGAGTAAAAACATAAAGAGTTTATGGGAACGGCGGAGGCAGGAAGTCCACCTTGCCGAAGGCAGTGCCGAAGTCTGCGATATCGACGTGGTCATCATCGGTGTGGTGCACGTTGGCCTCGACGTCGTCGAGCAGCAACCGGATCTCTGCGAGGATCAGGTAGTTGGGCTCATTATCGTTAGTGTGTGTGCCGAGGATCATCTTCTGGACAGAGTGGTCCTTCCCCGATGGCTCAGTGCGGTCGGGGAGCCACTGCACGGTGAGAGAGGGCCATTCGAGCGCATGGGTGACGACGAGGTCGTAGAGGAAGGGTGTGTTATTTTTCCAGATCTTGTACTCCTCATTGATGATGCGCTACTCCACCTCGGCGCTGAACTCCACCTCGTCCGCCGCCTCGTTGCCTTCATTCGACATAGTTGGTCGGCCGGACGCCGGCTAGGGTTAGGGTTTCGGAGCTCGATGGGGTTTGGGTTGGTGAGCAGGGGGAAAAATGCCGGGAGGAGGAAGCGGGGTGGGCAAAATTGAGCAAAGGGGAATGGTGGGGAAAAGTGGCTGCAGTATAGTGGTGGAAGTGGGCCAAAGCGGTAGGGGAAAAGGGTTTATCGGTCAGGTCAGGTCAGGTCGGGTGGTCTACAAGCTAAAGAAAAGGCCCATTTGAGGCCCACGTTAAGGCCTTCGTAACAAGATGTCAATACCTCTTTCTATGACTACTCTCTTTTCTGAATGATTCCTCAGCTCCGCATGTCAATGTCATGTCATCATGCAAATGGATTAGCTCAAATGATGGTGACTTGAACCTCAAGTGATAACAAGATGAGTATAGTAAGTTTAAAATTTGAGGCGTGCATCAATTTCAAAGTGTGGGGACCTCTCCAAACCAAATGTAAGTATTGGCAGTGTACTTTTTGCTTCAAAATATGAGAATCAAATAAAGTGGAGATTGCAATGTAAGTACCAACTAGCAAATGTGCTAGTGCATTGCAATGTGGTGTAACATATTATTACGTGGTTATTTGGATGACTTCGGTTTAGAGGTTTATAAATAATTGCATCATGGGTTGGAATTCATCTTGGAACTAGATTTCCTATTACCTCCTCGACGTACATTAGGCACTCTAACTTACAAAAGCATGAGAGATTTAAAGAATTACTAACTTACATGGGCACGAGAGATTTGAAGAATTATTTTCTAATTAATGATCATATTATTGTTCATAAACATTTTTGGATTGTATATTTCGCACCGCATCATGGCTAGTTAAATCTGCTGCTCTAACTTATGTAGACATGTGAGAGAGAGTGACATGCCAATATAAAAGGATCTATGCTTTTTAAATAATATAAATATCAATCCATAAGCAGAGCAATGGATTTTATTTTTTTTTTTAGCTATAAATTGAGCTTGTTCGTCCACCACATCGACCGGAATTCATCTAGAATCTGCCGTTGGAGCTTGTCCTGAAGCCGTTGGAAAACTTCATCTAGAATCTTCCATTCTTTTTTTTCCTAAAACACACCTACGCTGCGTATTGCATTAAGCAGACATGTTTTTTTCAAACGAGTACAAGTTAAAAAGGAGGGATAGTTAGTGTGGTTACTGAGGCCAAACACACACCAACCCCACATGGCAACAACAAAGATTACATTGGGACAAATGTGCGATCCGGACTACGCGTTCCTGGGCGCCAACAGACCCCACAGATGATGAAAGCCCACGGAGCACCAAGCCGCCTCCTCCTCCCTGATCAACATCATGAGCTGCTGTGGCGAAGATGCAGACCCATCCACTGTTCTCGCATTGCGCTCCTTCGACAACATCCACCCGATCAGAAAGAACAGGGAGTCAAAACCATTCCGAAGTGGTTTGGGCACCCTCTTTCTCTGTCTCAACAACTAGCTAAGAACCGGCTCCTCCCGAACCATGACAAAAGCCTGAAGAAGCACTAGCGAGAGACAGGCAAGCCAAACCTCACAGCTGCAGTAACAACCAAGGATGATGTGGTCCATAGTCTCCACGCCTTGGTCACAGAGGATGTAGACGTTCGAATCCTACAGCTCGTGCCTCCATCTTCAATCATGTTATTGTATGGCAAGATTGTAGAGATTTATACAACAATCATTCATTTCCTTTAGTTTGACAGATTTCTTTCTTCCCTTTTCTTTGCTTCCAACCTTTTTAAAGGGTTGACTTCAATGAGCTGCAATTAGACTCCATATATTGAACACCCACAAAACAACAAAAAAAAAGGGGAGAAAAGGTAAAACAGAGAAAAACTCCTCCACGTGCATTTAAAATACGATTAAAATAGGATTAGAAAGAGACTTTTAACTCAAGTCAATTGTGAACCTTGTTGGCCCATATATATATTTATGCACATACGCTCATGAGAAAGATAAGAAAATAGTATGTCCAACAGGAATTTGAAAAGGACATAGATGAATGGATATTGTTGTTGACCGAAATGGGGAAAAAAGTGTAGTCGAGCATGAGATTTCTATTCTTATATCTTTTCTCTTTGGATTAGGATTCTTATTCAAATTACTTAGAATCGGAGAAATCTAATTGTATGGGATTCCTATCTATAGAGAGTGTCTTAAGTAGTCATTCATTGTTATATGAAGAGGACTATATGCGGTTTCCATATTCATGAATTAGTTAAGGGAGGGCCGGACGAAAAAAAATGGGTGGAGAGAAATTTTGCCACTTTATTATTAGGTATGGATATGGATATGGATATGGATATGGATATGGATATGGATATGGATATGGATATGGATATGGATATGGATATGGATATGCACATGGATATAGATATAGATAATTTTTTCAAAGATTTAGCTAAAATGAATAAAAAAGAAAAAATCCTCTTCAAAACCTCTTATAACTGGACCAGGGAGATAAGATGAACGGTTTCAAAAGTTGAGGAGTTGTCTTGTCTAATATTGGAGTCCTGGGAGAAAAGACTGACTTTTATGAATTTATTTTGTGAAACTAGAGATAGATGCCTGTGTGTTGCACGGGGTTTATGAATTTTATCTATGTAGTATATGACCACACATGTGGCTTGTGGACGAGACGAACATATTAATAAATCAACGACTATAATTACATAGAAAATATGTTTGAAAAATCTTTGTGACATATACCTTGTATATCTAGTTTGTAGAAATAGAAAATATAAAGCCCGTCGCGTTCTTGTGTGACTTATTATTACGCATTTTACAAATTTAAGTTGATTTGACCATTTGAAAAAATAATAAAAAGTTACTATAGAAATTTGCATTCGGTATCCTAAACTATTCTGAAATTAGTTCCCATTTTTATTTTTATTCTCTTTTGTCGTTGTTCGTGGCGGGGCCTTGGCTACGGGTGTCGTCGTGATAGTTGCACATCGGCTCAACCATCTGTCGCCTCGCTCGTGTCCATTGCCGTCGTGCGCAGCCCGTGTTCGGTAAGGAACCAGAGCCATGGATAGGCACTCGCACATACCCATCACGAATTTTTGTCCTACATCGAGGCACATGGCTTGCGGCTTAGACGAACATTTTAAGAAATCTACAAATCTAATTATATACAGAATATAAAGCTTTCCCATTTTATGTTATTTTCATCTATATCAAGTAGATCTAATTTAATACTTGTGTGATTTATAAAATGATTTGATCATCTTTTAAAAAAACAATTAAAAGCTATTAAATATTTTTGCATTGGAATCATAATTATATACACTAGGCATGATAATGTTGTATACTATTATAATTCTTAATCGCTAATAATAGTCTGGCCGAAATATGCAACACTAAATACCTAATGCAACTTGAGGGGCAGATCTTGCTTGTATTAGCTGTTGTCGAATCTGCCTGATTGGTGTGCGCCCTGTTCGGAGTGGATGAAATATTGGTTTCTTCTTCACGTTTGTTTCTGTAGAGGTGCTTATCTCAACGAGTTTCTAGGATTTCTCTCACCGAAGTTCATCTTTTATTCTGTCGCATTTGCTATGTTTTCAGAGTTGTGGCTTTAAGTAACAATCACAATACTACAACATAACTGTGTTGTGTGTGCGTGTGTGTGTGATCAAGTTCTGGAGCAAATGACTGATGACACCAGAGATACACATATATAACACAGAGGGCAGATGAGAATATCATCAGTGCTGCATTTTAATCAGAGTGGATTCATCAGGATTCCAGAAGCTAGTCCTGCACTGCTCATTTTTCAATATCTCAGCTTCGACAAGAAAGATGTTGACCACCACAGTTCAAACCGCTGACGGCATGGCACACAACCAAATAACCAACCAAAGCGTTAGTTCTTTTGTGGCCAGAATGGCTGCCACTCAGCCAGAAATTTGGTTTACTAACGGACCTGTACTGACATCTTTCTCGCTACAGGGAGTATGAACTTCCTAATGTTTCTACTATAACTTCTCACAAATCTAGATGGAGCTGAAGATCCAACCATGCGTCCATACGACTGATGGATATGCCTCCTGTCCTAACCTGAACCATACTCCCGCATATCCTACTCTTGTTTGAACTACAGCCTACAAAGACAGTACATAACATCGGTCTAGCACTGTTTTTCCTCTACCATATTTTGGACTGGTATTCTCACTGCTGCTGGTGCTGGTCACCATCTCGGCAATTGGAGCGAGCATCAGAAGCTGCAATCGAGCCTGTCAGAGCTTGGATCAATCTGCGAGTTTTCCTCGAGGCCATTCCCTCTCTCTGCCATGTTGGTAGGTGGACCTGACAACTCTGCGCTGCTAACTGTGGCCTCAGAAGTCTCTGCTTCAAGCTGAACACCACTGCATAAATATAGCAATCTTGTGAGCTTAGCAGATGAGAGCTAGGCATGCAACAGAAATCAGAAAACGGGATGGCATTCAGTGAAAGGGGATTATTTGCATGTTACAGTCTTGAGAACTTCCAATTGAATCAGTCATATTAGTTATGGCATTCAGTGAAAGGGAATTGTGAGCAGATGTGTGTTTAGCATCAGGAGGTGCTTTGTAAGACCACACTCATTGTGGTCAACCATAGAAATACTCGGTAGCATTGGGGGAAACCAAATATAGCCATTTCTGAAAACCTAGTAGTAGTAACATTCAGTATAGCTTAGCAGTTGTACAGCAAACATCTTAGCTGTTAATGCTACTGAACCTTATATTAAGGAACAATAAACTTCCTTTCTTGCTAGTTTTCCATTTTTTTACAAATAGGCACCATAGAATGCTAGCGATTTCAAAAATAGGCAACTATATTAATGTCATGTTGTTCACTACATCAGTTAGGTAATCAGTTAATCACAGTCAAGAAGCTAGCCTGTAACTATCTCAGAGAAAAAAAAGGTATAAAGCAGGAAACAACAAACCAGAGTATCATTTACCTTTCCTCATTATCCTCACTGATCTTTAGATCAATCTCCAACTTATCCAATTTTGCAGCAAGGTCGTCAGTCTCAGTTTCTGCCACACTGATTGCCGGATCAGACGATTCTGTATTCTTTGTCGGGTTCTCAGAACTCTCCCCTTCATCATGAACATTACTGAAACCGTAATGAAACTTGTGAGCTGAGCAGACGAGAATACAAAATTGCATTAAGTGGAAGTGAATTATTTGGATACAAACAAGTCTTAAGAAATTTCAAAAAAGAAAACCAGTGGCAACTCTAATGGCTCAGTGTTTTCATGAAACAATACTACTCCTTGAATGCAGATGGTGAACTGCACTACCCACTTGGCCAAAATAGGATTAAGCACAAATACAATTGTACAAGACATGAGTAAATATTCTCTCGGTTTCTGTGTCTAGAAGTGTTGCAGAAAGTTGTTCTGTGCGACAACAACAAATACTCCAATATTATGAATAGGCACTACTGGACAACATGCTTAATTGGACAGTAGACCTGTACAACCCAGATCCAAACTAGACAGCTCCAAACAATGCTATGTTGGTCATCCCATTGAGTTAGCCGTCAAACTACTACACAATTGACAACATTCAATCAAAGCTATGAACAGGACAGGCAGCCAGATTAAATAGACATTACCTTTGTTGACCATTTCCACTGACCATTAGTGCCTCATCTGTTTGGGGAGACTGAAAGAAATTCCCTGCGTTAGTACTGAACCATCTGATGAAACAATAATAATAGTACTGAAAAGAACTCCACCATGTGTAGTAATGTACTTCTACATTTTATTTTGTATCAACTAATGAAACAGAAAAATACAACATAAGTGTGGTGCACAGATCGATAGCACCCTAGTATTATTCGTGAAAATGTGGAAATAGCAGGAACAGGCTCATCTAGATCTTTACCTCAACAGCATTGCTAGCAGGATTAACAACTTCTTTAGTGAATATTGCATCAATATCAGCAGCACTGATCGACTTAGCACCAAGTTCTGGATCTTCAGTCATGCATTTCTTCAATTCTCTCTGCAAACATGGTTGCCATATATATGCCATATGAGCAAACAACTGTATAAGTTGACCTAAGCAATAAAATTCAGAGATAACGAACCCATAGGAATGATCTTGCAAGCTCGAGGATGACTTCTCGATAATCCAATGCAGAAGATTTGAGAAAGTTATGCCACCCCTCCTGGATTTCAGGAACAGCCTTGGCGAACTGCAATGCAAAGATACAGTGAAACATCAGACTCTCACTGACATATAGAGTACAAGCACAAGAATTCATCAAAGGAAGAAATGCCAAATCGAAGTCATGTGGCGTCACTGAAAATTGACAAACCTCAGTACTAGATCTATCTGTAGGTAGAGTCTTCATTTTGTCCTTTATGCTTTCAAGCAGCATCCTTCCTTTCTCACACTTGTTTTCTCTCATTTCAGGAAATGGCTTTGGCCGTACTCCACTTGAAGGTGCATAGAACAGCCATTTGAACACCTCGCTTGTGCTCTTGCTGAAGCATACCATCATGTCCTGCTGTGCTGAATCTTCACAGAATGTCACCCCATCCAGAGAATCATCACTCTCCAACGCTTCACCACAGAGTTTCTGATCCAATAATACTGACTGAAGCCGCGGCAGGACCGCCCTCGGGTGCCTGCTGCACATGTGTGACAGTAGCAAACCAGTGTCCACGAACTTCTTGCGGTCACAAAGGGGGCAAATCCAGAACCTCCAACACTTGTGCTCCTCGACGAAGCTCCGCACATCAGACATGGTGAACGCATACGACCAATCAACCCTGCGGTACTCATCCTGCAGCGCATCGAGCCCGACCTGCAGGAAGCTGTGCCGCCGCCTCTCGCCGCTCATGGCGTCCCAGTAGTCGCCGGCCAGCACGAGGATCTTGTTGACGAGCTCGTGGAACTCGCAGGCCAGCGAGACCAGCCTAGCGCCCCGGTTGTCCCCGCCGATGGACCCGACCGGGATGCAGTCCTGCTGCGGGTCGTCGGGCTCCTTCATCTCCAGCGCGCGGCGGCACTCCGCCTCGGCCGCGTCGTACTCGCCCAGCACGAAGAGGAGCCTCGCGTGGAACGCCGCGATGACGGGCGACCTGGGGAACTCCCTCGCGGCGCGCGCGGCGACGACGAGCGTGCGGCGCAGGAACGGGCGCCTGTCGCCGACGGCGGCGTCGTCGAGCCCGCGCACGAACTCGAGGTCCATGTACGCGGCGAGGAGCCGCGCGCGGGCGAGGTTGGGGAACGTCTCGGCGACGCGGACGGCGCGCTTCCGCGCCTCGGCGGCGCCGAGCGCCGCGCGGGCGTCCAGCACGCGGCGGACCGCCGCGGGGACGAGCTCCTCGGCCGTCATGCGCGCGAGGGAGGCCCGCGCGCGGGACCGGGCCTCCTCCACGCGCTCGCCCGCGAACGCCGGGTCGCGCTCGTGCTCGGCGTAGCCCTCGAACATGCCGTAGGCCGCGTTGTGGAGCGCCGGGTCGGACGGGCGCCGGACGCGCGCCGCGCGGAGGTACTCGCGCTCGGCGTCCGCGAACATCCGGGACGCCGCGAGGGCGTCGCCGAGGGCCGCGGCGACGCCGACGCAGTCGGGGGCGAGGCGGCGTGCAGCGGCGAGCGCGTCGCGGGCGACGCGGAGGTGCGGGGACGCGCGGGCCTTGCGGGCCTCCGGGGTCCCCTCGCCGCGGGCAGCGCGCACGGCGGCGGCGTAGTGGAGCTCGCCCAGGAGGCGGTGCGCGACGGCGCGCTCCGGGTGCGCCAGCACGAGGTCCCGCGCACGGGCGAGCGCGGAGTGGGCGTGGCCGTCGTGGTCGAGCAGCAGCACCTCCGTGGCCGCCGCGCGGATGGCCTCCGCCGCGTCCGCCGCCCCCTCGGCGTCGGCCATCGCGCGCGCGCGGGGTGTTCGGGGAAATGCCGCGGCGGCGGAGGAGCCGGGGGGTTTGTTTGGGTTTTCGTGGGGAGGGCGGTGGAGCCGTGAAGGCGAAGGAAGTGGGGCTTTTATAGTGACGACGTGGAAGAGGGCGGTGGGGCCTGGCTGGCGGTGACGTGCTCACGAGATTTTAGGGGGCAGGTCGGTCGATGGAGATGCTGATGTTGGGGATGCGTCTTGGTTTGTTGTGATTTATGTGGGGCCCACCAGTCAGAGAGGGTACCTACGAGACGACTAAGCAGAGATTTTATTTTTATTTTTATTTTTATTTTTAATTTTTTTTATTGGCAATGGGGAAGAAGTGGCTTTTTATTTGTAGAGGAACTTGGACAACAATGGTGCATAGGAGTATTATTCTAGACTAGTATAATGCCCGCGCTAACGCTACTTAGCTTTCATTTTAAAATATACATGAAAACAATCAATCAATATATTTTTATGCAATTGTATAATCTAGAAAGCACGCAATTCATACGAAAACAACCAAGCAATGATACTTCCTTTCATAGTTTAAGCTTCCCGCAATTGTTTGTTACGGACAACTAATTTTGTGAAAAAAAAACACAGCCGACCACGATACTTGTAACAGATGACAACTTGACAACTAAAGTTCTAGCTCCTTTTGCTCTCCCTACCGGTCCCCTTTTTCCCTCCAATTCATGAGGGGGCCGCAAAACAAGCCCCTCCATCTCAGTTGATCTTGCTGCGGCAGTCATGATCCAGTGGTAGCTCATCCATATTTGTCCGAGCTCCACCTAGCTCCAACCTGCCATGGCTGCTGCTCCCTCTATCTTTGCTCGAGCTGCACCTTCTCTAGTTGCAGCCCGCCATATATGTTTACAATAGGAGATGACTGATATTCTGTGTACCCTTCTGTAGCTGCACTCCGTTTCCTGACACAGTCTACGTCAAAAAGAGTTTGAAAAGGGTTTGATCAGACTCAAATCCTCATTCCTAGTAGAAAAGGGTTTGATCATTGTCAAATCAGTAAATGACTCAAAAGATTAAATACAAAATTGACCTAGGAATAATGCATGACAAGCTTACCTTTTTTAATTAAATAGAATATTCAGTAATTACATATGACTACCTGCATCTAATTAAACATCATGTTCAGTAATCATGTAACTGAACATCCCCGCAAATATTCAGTAAGGTTCAGGTGATTTTCTAATTCTATTAAATGTCTGCTCCTTCTAGGAAAAATGCCAACTGTGTCCTTCCTTTGCTAGACCAACTATCAAACACACATGATTTAGACCCTAGATCAGCTCATCTAAGTGGCTTCCTGAATAGACCACAGCAAATAAGTGTCAAGATAATTGTGCATTCAGTTAAGACGTCCAGTGATGAGCATGTGGTATACCCAAAGAAAACAGTAAAAAAACTCTATTTCATTATCTTCTGACTTCAATATTAGTAGCAAGTGTTCCTCTTTCCTCCTAGATCATGACTACAGCTAGATGATACTGTAAACATGTGGCTAGTAATAATCCACTGACCTTGTAAGAAGGGCACTGGAACCTCACCAGTCACCACATTCTACTCTGAGAACATTGCCCTTTAGGTCAATCATGCACTGCATAGAACCATGAAAAGCAAGAGGCACAACCATGGCAGCTGCATGAGTGCATGACCTGGTACAAAAATTACCCATGCAATTACTTGACGCCACGGTTTTTTTCTAGGGAACGACATGAAAACAACCAAATGCCAACTTATTTTTCCATAGTTCAACTCTTAAATAATTTTATTTGAGCATTTATACAATCCAATTAAACATGTCTCGTAGATCTTTAGAGAAGCTATCAAAACATTCGTTTGCATGGTCTTCAAAAACGTCCACCAAGAATTCGTTTGCATGGTCTTCAAAAACGCCCGCCAAGAATTCCATACTCAGCAAAGGCCCGGCTCGTCCACAGTCCTCCCTCGATCGCTCCAACTGCCTCGCATGGACAAATATGGCATCATTAGGAAATTCATGAATTTTAAAACCCACTATTCTTCTCTGCAACTTCCAGTCCGCATCAACAAAGCAAACAGTGATACAATATGTACATATTACCATTATAGTTTTCACATGTTTCTTTATACCTCCACTTATCAACAGCAAAAGTGATGCAACTACAAATATACTGCCATGGACACTCTACTCAGATGAAACAAAATATGCAAGTTTTATACTACTAAAGCCCCTATATTTACATGAGGCCTCACTGGGTAAAAAAACTCCAACTAATAATGTCCAAGCAATCAATGTACTCGATTTGCTCCTCTCTTGGCAAGAAGAGCCATTTCCAGCCAACGTTGCAGGAGAACTGGAGAAGAATCCAAGCTAGATAATTGTACAGACCATGATGACCGATGGTCCAGAAGCATATTAAAAAGAAAGAGTTCTGGATCCTTAAATAAAGCAGTACAAAGATTTCAATTTTTTTTCAGATACTTCAATTTTTTTCAAAAGGGAGCAGCCAACTGCCACATTTGACATTAGAAAGGAATGGATGTTGAATCACTAAGAGGTAAATAATATGTGACTTTAACTATAATCTTGTATGCCACAGCTATAGATCTTAAATTCTCAGTGATATCTTTTAAGAAAATAGGCGACATCAAGGAGTGGAGAACCAGCCGAAGGCAAAAACTCAAGTCCAAAATAGCAAAACCTGAATTGGCTGTCATGTCACTTGTGTACATCCTGAATTCTAAAATCACAATGTTTAATGTGGAGTATGGAAATGTCAATACGAAACCAAATGGACTTTTAACTTACAGGATTACCATGAAAAAACATTTTCATAGGTTTTTATATGTTTTGGATCTTTGGTAACTTCTAGAGCACACACAATGGCGCAGATTGGATTACCCAAGCTCCAGAAGAAAGCCTGCAGTTTTGAAACAGATTTTGTTAGTATCCAGAAACAAAAGGGAAGTGTGCTTTTAACTTCCCATACTGAAATCTTATGGAGCACGGGCAGCATCTTGATGAAGCAGAGTACCAGTAGCAGCCGTATGGATCAGTGGAGGCTGGAGCCATCACTCTGTCAATAGCAGTAGCGGCTGTTTGATAACTCCGAACTGAGAAAGTCAGCAGGCAACCAACAGTTCAGTGCAGGCTGGAGCAGTCACTCCGTCATCTGCTAAATGCAGTGTCGTTAGACTATTCAACTCATCTGCCCTAGTAGCCCGAATCAGTCAAAAAACAAACAAAAGTCAGCATCCACCTTGTGCTTTGACAAAATTGTAGGAGACAAAAATACTATATATTACTCAACGTCTTACATTGCATCCGAAAAGAAGAAGCATCTGAACAAAGGGATGGACAAAGGGAGTACCCGGGACGGTTGCCTATAGAAGACAATAATTTAGTTAAAACAAAAAATGAGGAAAATGGTCAAAATTACTAAAGTCTGACCTAAGACAAAAAAAAAATGATGCCCATAACTTGGAACAAATGAAGTGCTATTGACGAAGTCCTATTATCCATAGAGCTAACGGTTAGTTTCTAATAATATACCTTTGGATCCAAATAGGTCCGGCTAGTAATTCATCTAATTGTCAGTTGGACACCTAAATAACAATGACATGACTAATTAGATCCCAAGTAGCTTATAGCAGAGTGTTTTACTGTCCCTATGCATGGGGAGACTTCTTTATTTGCTTAAACAAAAAACACAACAACATTAATCTACCCTATAAGAAGGAACTGTTGTCATAAAATTGATAGCTTGGAACTGGACAAAAATCTGCCCATAACTTGGAACAAATGAAGTGCTATTGACGAAATCCTATTTAGATCCATAGAGCTAATGGTTAGTTTCTAATAATATACCTTTCGATCCAAATAGGTCCGGCTAGTAATTCAGCTAATTGTCAGTTGGACACCTACATAACAATGACATGACTAATTAGATCCCAAGTAGCTTATAGCAGAGTGTTTTACTGTCCCTATGCATGTGGAGACTTCTTTATTTGCTTAAACAAAAAACACATAACAACATTAATCTACCCTAATAAGAAGGAACCGTTGTCATAAAATTGATAGTTTGGAACAGGACAAAAGTTCAGATATCACTACAAGCCTTATTATAATGTATCTGACATAAGATGCGGGGTACCATGGATATGCCGAAGACACTCAATGCAGATCTCAATTTCGCAGAAGGACTAAATTGTGGGCACGATAACCAGCTCACAGCTAGCTCATTGTTCATCCCTCAGGTCCAGCTTGCACCCCACCACGATAACTGGAGCCCTTCAAAGGAATGACACAAATTCGATAAGACAAATCACAATGAGGCAACCTAAGAATATCTAAATATCCCATTGACAGAAAAAGGAGCATACTTTTTGGAAGCTTACTTTTGAATATAATGTCAGAATACAAAAAAAGGTGGAATTCCGTCACAAATTAAAAGGATGTGGGACCAATGTTAGATGAATAAGGGCATGCCCTGTCAGTACATAACATACCTCCCAACCCAGTGAAGAATACTATGATGGAAAGCTTGAACAAATTTCTACAAGCTTAATGAGCTATTTAGAACAAGTGTTGGTCTGTCAACCTGCCAAATTCAGAACATAAGCAGAATAAATGTTGCATAATTCCTTCTTCGAAATGTGACGATGTTACAACCAGGATCAACATTTTTTGCTTCACAAGTGGTGTGCTGCAAAGAGAAAGAATTGATGTACTGAAAAAGAAAAACAGATAGAGCAAAGGGAACAGAGTACCTTTTATAGAGAATAAAGATGGCTCAGGTGCTTCAATTAAGCAGTTGTTATGTCCCGGTTGAGCATATTATTGAGCACGTACCTCTCCTATAGCTAAGAACAATTGAAAATTTCAATAGTGCAAATAAGTACAGCAGTAGCAAGTTGGCAGGTGCACTGTAGAGGGAGGTAGATGACCGGCGATTCTACAGTTGGGCAGATGAAGGCCCGTCGAAGACGAACGCACCTGGCTGTCAGCCTCCCTCCCCCATCTATCCTTCTCCCTCCCTACGGGAGAGTGAGCCGCCACCACAGCTCTTCGCAGGCGAGTCCGCAGCCTTGGCAGTCGCCGACCGTCGTCTTCACGCTCCACCAAAAAGGGAGCCTTTTACCTGTGTGCCATTACAAAATTTGCACTCGACCTGTGTGCCACTGAAACTTCGCTTCGCACCTGTATGCCATGACACTTTTTTTCTTATACCTGTGTGCCATTCCGTCGTTCTTCCGTCCAATTTGGTCCGTTTGAGGGCCCTGACGCGTGGGACCGGACTGGTGAAATGTCTCAAATGCCCACTTCAATTTTTTCCCCATCTCCTCTGCTATGGCACGGACACTTCCTCATCCCCTTCTCTGTTCGCGTCGCTCGCTCCCATCCCCGCACGCCCGCACGGAGGCAGCGCGCGGCCACCCCCGCACGGAGGCAGCGCACGGCCACCGGCGACCGGCCACCGGCGCGGCTCCCCCGGCCTGCCAGCCACAGGTAGACCATCCTGTTCAGCTCCGCGTCTCCGATGGCCGTTAGCTGCCCGGAGTTGCCGACCACGCTCGTGATCTCGTCCTGCAGCTTGGCCATAACCCGCGGGTTCCGGGCGACCTCCGCCATGGCCCATTCGAGCGTCACGGCGGTTGTTTCCGTTGCCGCGGCTATCATGTCCTGCGTCCACGCACGGAGATCAACGCAGGAATGGATCATCGTAGATTAGGCAGCAGGCCGTGGACGTGCAAGATTTTTGACAATTCTTCGAAAGAAAAGAATTAATCAGTCATCACGTACCTTGACGAGTGCTTTGATGGCATCGTCGTCATTGAGCTCCAACCCTTCGAGGCCTCCTTCTTCCCTCAGCTGCAGGAGGACGTCCAAGAAGTCACCAGCCTCAACCTGCCTCTGCCCAACTGGCCTCGTCTTCTCCTTGTGCTCGGCCATGATCTCCGACAGGAACGTGTCCCAAGCCTCGCACATGTCGTCGACCTTCTTCTCGAGCCCGGTCGCGCGCCTGAACACCCTTGCCGCCACCTCCGGCAGCACATCGTCCGCCTGGAACCCGGCCACCAGCGTTGCGGTGTCCGACAGCAGCTGCCTGATCCTGTCGGCCGTCGTCCCGGCGGTCCCGGTCGCTATTTTTATAAATACCGATGCCATGTGCGTGCATCAGATTGCTGGGCAAACAACCCATGGGCAATGGCACACAGGAAACTAGAAAAGTTTAAGCTGGGGGCATTCATGTCTTTTCTCGGCCGCTAACACCGTTACGCTCAAATTGACAGAATGGCACACCGCGCATGCAAAAAAGTGTCATGGCACACGGCACGCGCTTTCAAGCTTCAAGACACGCGCCGAAAGTGCAAATTTCAGAATGGCACGCGTAAAAGCGCCCCAAAAAGGCACCACGGTTACCTCTTGGATGGAGCCGCGCGCAGTTTCCCCCGCGCGCCGTTGAGAAGGACTCGTGGCGCTGGTGGAGTGCAGCCGGCGGCACCGTGACCAGGTAGCAGCGGCCGGCGGAGGGCCTCCTGCAGTGGGCATGCGCGGCCGTCGAAGCGCACGGGACAGCAGCGGCGGGAGCAGCCTCCGTGTTGCAGCGGCCGAAGACGACGACGCCTCTCCGGAGGCCGGTGGCTGCGGCGTCTGCTCCGCGCCTGAGACGCCACGTAGCGGAAGGCGCACACAGCCGCCGGATGGATCGGTAGGGTTGGGGGCGGCGGCGGAGACTGCGTCGAAGGCCTCGCCTCGCCCGGTAGCTGTCCCACGGCTTCGCACCCGCATTCTCCAGAACAACGAAGGTATCGCCACGCCCCATCCGAAGCTGGAGCGCCGCCGCAACAGTCATCGCCGGACAATCAAACCCTAGGAAACTTTTTCCCATGGATAAGAAAAAAGAAGGGGTAGGAAAGTAGAGAGGATCCGGACGCACCAGATCTGGCCATCGTCGGCGAGCCTGAGGTGGCCCGTGGCCGTCGGAAGCTCGCCGAGGCATGGACCAAGGTGGCGGCGGCGACGGAAGTCTATCGCCGCTGTGCTGTGGATAAGGATGAAAACGGTCGAAAACGGTCGAAAAACTCTTCTATTGTTTTCTACATTTATATTTAAATACGAACGTGAAAACGAAAACGGTATAGTCGGAAACGAAAACGAAAACGAACTTACGGTATTTCGAAAATGAACCAATTCGAGCGGAATTATGTCGGAAACGGTCGACGTACGAAAATTCAAGCACGAAATACCAACCCACTTTAAAGATGTGCATGACCAAACTAACAAGTGCATGATTTAGTTCAAGTGCACATAATAAAATAAAGGGTGCATGACATAGTCGCCGACACACAAATACAAGTTTAGAACAAGAAATTAATAGGACATGAATATCTACAGTTCATCGGCATCATCCGTGGTGTGTTATTGTTGGCGCTCCTTATTGCATATAATTTGACCGCCAAAGTAATCCAAAACGACCAAATCCATGGTGCATCATAGCAAATATATTATTTATCTAACAAGTTCTACGAGTTTTGGTTTTCAAACTTGTTTTGTAGAAAACATAATATTTTATGAAATAAAAATATCTCAAACAATGAAATAGACTGCACCATTGCGAAGCTCTCGTCGCGCTGATCAAAATGCATATATTATTTGCTATATTTGGAGCTATAAATAAAAAGATATGAGAATAGAAAATATATTTTTGTGGCTCTACCGAATTTCGAATACGGTTACATACCGAATATAATGTAGAAAAGTAGAAATCGGTCGAAATAAGCCTATTTCGAATTCCGCTCCGTTTTCGAATTGTCTGTCCGAATTTCGTACCGTTTTCGCATTTTTCCGAAAAAAGTAAAAATGGTCGGATCAAATATAGAAAATGATGCGATTCGGTCGGGAATTTTCATTTCCGTTTTCAACCTTAGCTGTGGATAAAAGGAGGACGTTTCAATTTTTTTTTTTTTTTTTTTTGAAAAAATTAACATGCCCGAGGGGTCGAACCCAGGCCTCGAAACGTGGAGGCAGAGCCCGTGTAGGGGCGAGGGTGAGTTTTAGAGTCTGACATGCGAGGTAGGTGTAAGGTCACAGGCTTCACACTCTTTTAAACAAATTCAATTATAAAAAGATAGATAGATAGATATGTATTAGAAGATGAGATTGTGTATATGATAAATCCTAAGAGTTTAAAATCTATATGGGGTTCACTGTCAATGTGCGGTTGTCATCCATCCCATCCTTCTCTGCGCGGTTGTTGTTATCTAGCCTTGTCGATTGTGTCTGTTGGCCAGGCAGAACAAGCGTAATCATTTCTGCTTGCCTGGATGTTCCGCACCACGTGAGCTGTATAGCATAGTTGTGGTAACAAAGCTTGGTAAGGCGCGTGATTCTCGCGAGCGTTACCTACTCTTGCCGAACCGTTTTCGCAATGAAAACAAAATATAGGCGCTTGACCATGTTGTGGAGTGCAGGTGATGCCATTATGCAGGTGGGATTTGATCACATCTAACAATTTAGTTTGATTTCCATACTCTAAGTAGTACAAATTGTGCTTTTATGGTAAAGCTTAAAGTTGTGTAAGCTCCCGAAACTTGGTAGTGAATCAGATAGCGAACAAATCTCTTGAACAACTTTTGATAAGCCTTTCTTTAGCAATGAGGCAAACATGAATCTCTTGTTATGGATTGTAGGTTCTGCCTTTGTGTTCTATTTATAATGAAAAACTTTATTAATTTCAAGATCGTTAAATCGAGATGATGCAAGGACCTTGTAGGTTCTGCCTTTATGTATAAAGGAACTTTGAAATATGAAGCTTGCATCATTTTAATTTAGCCTGTTGGATTTCCACGCTGCCAGAGCTATATAGTTTGTGCTTTTGTGGTTCTAAAGTTGTATGTACTTGCCAAATTTTTGGTAGTGAAGTAAATGGGCATTGAATCTTGTATGTGTTGTCAACTTCTTGTAAATCTTTTTGTGAGCAATGAAGCAAACATGAATTTTTCTCCTATTAGGTTATTACTAGCATGCATGTGATTGTTTGCATTTTTCTTGTGTGGCCTAACAAAATTTGGTAGGGAGGGCACTCAAGGATGCTATCAATCTCTTGACATGGCTTTGTGTGAAAAATGAAACAAATATGAATTAGGGCTTGTGCACATTTGGTGAGGCTCCATCAAATTTATTTAGAGGGCTTTAGTATGCATTGGTTTGCACATTTACAATACTAAAGTGTTTTTTAAGGAATGAGACCAATAGAAAGAAAATATATGATTTGGAGCTTCTTGATTGTAAATTTTTTTTTTTTTTTTTTTTTTTTTTTTTTTTTTGACTTGTCTTGATTGTAAAATTTTGGAATCCATATAGGGTCCATCCTTTAATATGTACTGTTAACAGCTAGCTCATCCTCCGATGTGCATTTGTCACTTAGCTCTTCGCTTGTTACCGTTGGTGAGCCAAAACAAGAGCAACCATTTTGGTTGCCCTAATATTTTCATTAGTTGATTTGTATAAAAAATGTGGCTGCTAAAATATTACAGAGATTCAGGTTGCTAGATAAATCTTGTGGTTGCTATCAAGTTTTGCTAAGCCTTTTTTGTGAGCACTTGATCAAAGCAAACATGATTGGCACTCTCTTTTTTGTATGCCTCATTTCACGAAGTCCAATTCTGTTTTAAGTATATTAGTGGTTAGGAATACAACTATTCTTCTCTGATAATCCCTATATGTTCGAAAGAGGTCTAAGTGTAATGATTTGTTTGCTATGAGAACTCACAAAAGGCATGTTTGGAACCCAAAATAATCAAATGAGCATTGTGCCTAGCGAAAAGCCTAACAATGCGATCAGAAGCAATTCAAACACAGCCTAACGGTCAGAAGCAAATGCTACTTATTTCTTTGCAGCATGGGAACCCATCTTTGGTCACATAGTAGCATATTTTCATGAGTTCGATCAGTTTCTCATGAGCAATTTGTTCAGTTATCACATAAAAGTAATTTACTGGAAAACAAGTGAATCACCTTAGCAAATTTCAGAGTCCGACCAAATTTTTTACTAGATTATATTGAATTGTATATAGGTTATTCCAAAAGTATATGAAAAAATTGTTAGGGATATCCTCTGTATATCTAAATCTTTTTAGGAGATACTCTAAAAATAACCCCTTCTTCCCAAAAGAAAGGAGAGACCCTTTCCCCTATCCCTTCACCTCCTATTTTAGGTAAATCAGCTGCAACACTTCTATGGTGACATGGTTTTTACGAGACTCCATATACGAGGTCTGTTGGAAATGCTCGTTTCTCTTCTTATTGTTATATACAAACCTGAAAATCTGAGCTTGAGTTTCAGCCAAATGGCCCTTAAACATTTAGTTGGACTAGACAAGGATGTAAAAACGGCTGTGGCCGCAAATCAGTTGTGCGTCTATCCATGTGAATATGCACCACTAATCAAATGAAAAAGTAACTGAACCTGCAACTATCAATGGATACTGCCATCTGATCTAACACGCTCGAAGAAAAGTATTTGGGGCCGGAGACTCCTATGCCTATACCGATGGAGTAAACACTCCCAGGATTCTGCAAACTGCAAATACAGCCAAATGTCATAAAAATCACCATGAAGAACAAAGAAGTGAAAAAACAAAATTGAGATCTCATGCCTCTACTGCCTTGCTTCCATATATGATCCATTTCTCCTCTTTCCGGGCAAAGCAGAGATATTCCTCCTGAAGAAAGCATATCTGAATACAAAGTACGATTGTGCGCCTATCATAATCTGGTCCCAGAATAGGTGTACAACTCCATGCAGTCCATCATACGCCATCAGTTTGGATAATATAAATATCAAGGATTAGCGGGGCATTAAAAATTTCTTCAAAGTATGCATTCAAAATTCCCTGCTCTTCCACTAAAACTCATAACCTAAAGTGTAATGCATGTATATATGATTTCCATTTAACAAAAAAATGATAGCATTGCAGATGTGAAGATTCATGAACAAATGAACTAAGGAACATATATGAAAAACAGGAGGTTCTCTCAGGACATACAGCTGTAGCCAGAGTATAATCTTCTGGAGGAAGGACTTCATCATAAAGTGTATCAATCCGCAATGGAGTGGTTATGTTTAGCAGCATTTCTGACATGTCGATGCAGCTATGCTTGTCAATCGGCCAGTTAAAAACTGCAACAATGGTACAAAGAGAAAGAGAAATAAAAATTGGTGATATAGTCATAAAAAAATATCGATAAATAATATTATCATTAATTTTTTTATTGTGGTAATAGCAACAAAAGTTTGGCTATTTCTTGAGGAAACTACCGGGAGACTTGAAACTCCACCTGATTTTCTCACTAGGATTTGACCAGAGAGAGTAAAGAGGCTAGGGGAGACTACAATGAGCAGCAAGGGGAGAGAGTAAAGCTAGGGAGTTGCAGTTAGATCCTTCTAATGGGAAACAAGAATTTTGAGCTAAGGGGGAACAATCACTAACGTGGGCACAGGTGGCCCAAAGCTCGGCATGATCAATGAGGAGATGAGCTGTCGTGGTGTCACAGACTTGCATATCCAAGAGGTGGGACCTTGTCAAGGATCATCGTGTTCCTCCTCTACTAGATTTATCCAAAGCATAAGCAAGATGGCAGTGTTGAGGAGGCGTGGTGGCCAAACAGAGCAGAGGTAGCGGGCAAAATAATTTGCCAAAAACTTGCGTTGGATGGGCACGTGCAGAAAGGTGTTTGATGATCTCAGGGACACCATCACAGACCTCTCAGGTTCAGGGGAATCCAAGCAGTCAATGGCATGTCAGGATGTCCTGGTGCGCACCTTGCCTTGCCTCAAATCAGATTCCAGAAGATCTGAACATCTTAGAGGCAAACTTGGCCCAACTGATGAAAATGTTGGCATATCATTGTGCTGGTTCTGGTTACATAATAGCCAAATTTCATATTGGGACTGCACCAACATAGCAACAACTGCACTAATCTTGTATAGTTTATTGCTTTGCCTTTCCTTTATAACACAACCAAAATGTATTAAAATAGCAAATTGTGCAATAGAGCCAGCAGCCATACCAATAGCCAAAATAGGAGGCTCAGATCGAAGAGAACGCTTGGTCTTGTTCCCACATTGGCAATTCTCAGTGGCAAACTGAAACTGCTTGTCCGCATCTCTCAGGAGCTGACTGAACGATTTCATCTGAAAGAACCAAAAGGCTCCAGTTTTAAAAATGAAAAAAAAAAACACAACTGAAATTTGTATCCTCAACATGAGGGAAACAAATGAGACAGAAAATTAAATGTTATTTACCTCCACTACTGGAATTGCACTGACATCAACACTGTGGAAAAATGTAATGTAATCCTTTTTTTCAGAGGATTCATTCAGACAGATGCATTTCTTGTGTTCTCTAATGGGCAAACCAAAGACATTATGTGCTACACATACAAGATCGGAGCATCTTGATGTGATTAGTATTTGGTGTTCAATATCTGCGTCGTAAGAAGTATGTGACTTATGCAAAGTCTTCAAGATTGTTGATATAATTTCTGATGCAATGTTCATATTTTCCTACAACCAAATAATAAACAATTGAACCAGTCAGTTATAAGCAGAATCTTAAATGGAACTAATAAAGTGCCCATCAGTACAATGTTATAATATATTCTTCGTGGCATACTTCCTCTTAATGGAATACGTGCCTTATGGTATGGTTGAGAGAAAAAACTTCTTTGAGGCATCTGTCTAGTGGTTTGTAGCCCAAAAATGCTAGATAATACATTCTTTTATGGAAGCCCTGCTCAGGAGTAAGTCCACTAGAAAAATATAATGTGAAAGGAACGGACCTTCCCAAAAAGATTATGTTCGTTCAAAATATCACTGAAAGCAGTTCCTACATCATGTGGGAAATTAGTGACTCCATAGTCTTTCTCGTTATCCCAAGCTTTAAATGTTTTTCGCAAAAGACAGATAATGCAGTGGACCTCGGCAGTAAGATGAGGCAGTACAAGTGGCATATCCAGGAATCTATCATGGAACTCCATCAAATGCCACAATGCCTGCAATAATATTGTTCTTTTCAAGTGGATAAACATCTACATATTAAAACTTTGAAAGAAGAACGAAAATAATTCGTTACCCGGAGAGTCACATTCAAAAACAGCAGACCCTCAGAAGTGATGTGTACAGAACCCAGTCCACTGTCGATGGAAGAACTTTCAGCTTCCAAAGTAGAAAAATTTGAGCTATCTGTAAATGTTGTTAGTCAGGGGGATTTATGGTAAAAGCATTGAATCTTGAATAATGATAGATCCTATTTGGAAGATTAATATTTCTTTACATTCATCATATGCTAATAAAACATTCATATAATTTTCTCGTATGGTCTCACGCAAGTGATGCAAGCCTTTTTTTTTTGTTGGGTATTTGGATCTCGTAGAAATAAGATTATCAGCAATAGCTAGAAACAAATTGAGAGAGATGTTTACAGTTTACCAGATTGCGAGAGCGAGGAGTTTTCACATTCATCTGTCCTGCTGATAGTAAAACGCATGTCTGAATCAGTGTCTGCAAACAGAGATTCCTCATGCAGATTATCTAAACCATCTCCATTATTGACAGCACTTTTATCACCCCCTTCCTGTGAGTCTTCTCCAGTAGAATTATTCAACTTATCCTATGGAGACAACCATGAATGCAAGCATTCAAGCAACTAATATAATAAAATACATGCAACAATTAACCGACATAAGCACTAACTAACCCATATATAAGCCCTAATAAGAGGCAAAATGGCAGCACCATAATCAAATGTACAAACTTCGACGAGCTTGGTCTTTAAATAGCCCACTTCATTATCCAATAGCAACATCTCAGCATCTATAGAATCCACCTGCATGTTTGACAGGAAAAATCAGAACATTAACAGACAAGAATCATGGAAAGTGAGATGCACTCTTCTGTTAAGTAGTAATATATGTTGAAATTCTTTCTATTTTACACTGCCTCAAAGATATAATTTCCTCATATCTGATTGCACTAAACCCACAGTGAGTTATAAATTGAAATATAAGTACCATTAACATGCAAAGTAAGGACCTCCGTAAGGGAATAACCCCTATGATTTTTCTTCTTTGCAGCACACTTCATATCAAATTTTCTCAGCAATAAATCTGATATTCCATATATCTTTTCCAGGACTTCGTTTCCATGATGGACACACTTCTGCCTCAAGCTGGCCCATGGCATCGCAACCTCTTCAAGAGAATTTAACAGCCATCTAAACAGCGCATCCTCCTCACAAGGATCATCCTTTTTTCTTGAAGCAACAACCTTGTCAGCGTCCAAAGATAATAAGGTCCCGTCTTGAACCAGAGATATGATATCAGAACGACCTCCCTTGTTCTTCCCTTCATCACCCAAACTCCTCACGAATTCCCAGCCTCTGGATACATGATTATAAATCTGTTCCAATAGTTTAACAAGTCTCTGAATTTCCATGGAATCCAATAAGGTGACACAGGAAGGAATGCAATATGGCAATGGTTTCTTGGACCTGCCCCGCGCTAACTTGACGACCTTGTCAATAATACCAGCAGGGAGAGCCTTGAATAAACTGAGAGAACCAAAGTAACTCTTGATCGTATCCAAGTTGCTTCTTCGCTCTGCGTCTTCTTCTCCCACCCACGTCCACTTCAAGGAATAGTGAAGCTCATTGGAGTCCAGGACTGCTCTTTTGGGCATCAGTGGCTGCAGCTCTTGGAGCTCATCCATGTACTCGGCCTCGACGTGTGCCACGAACGCGTTCGCGTCCAAGAAAACCATGTCGCACACAGGGCACAGCCAGTACGCCCACGCCTTCGTGGCCCTGGCGAACTCCACCGCGCAGGTGAGCAGATGCACGCCGCCGGCGCCGCCGCCCGTTCGGTCGCAGTAGGACCTCAGGTCGTCGAGGCTCACCGTGAGGAAGCCGCGCAGGTCGTCGTCGCTCACCGCCTTCCGCGCGGTGGCGTGGCGGCAGCAGCACGGCAGCTTCGTCGGCGGCGGCGGCGGCGGTGTCGCGGTGGCGGCGCGGCGGACCCCGCCGCCGCCTCGAGCTCCTCCGCGTCGGCGCGGACCCCGAGGAGCCGCTCCCGCGCCGCCGCGGCGCGCGCCTGGGAGCTCGTCGTCGTTGCGGCGCGGCGGGAGGAGGAGGAGGAGGCGTCGGCGGCGTGCAGGGCCGGGTCGGTGGGGTCCGCCACGGCGAGCGCGCGCGCACTCCGCGAGGGCCTCCCCGGGGCGGCGCGCGTAGAGGAGCGCGGAGGCGAGCGTGGCGGCGACCCCGGGGCACCGCGGGGCGAGCTCGGCGGCGCGGCGGAGCGGCGGGACCGCGTCCCCGCGCGCGCGGCCGAGGCGCGCGCGTGGCCGAGGATGTGGTGCGCCAGCGGCGACGCCGGGTGGCGCTCCGCGAGGCGGGCCGCGGCGGCGGTGCCGCCGTCGTCGTGGGAGTGGGAGTGGGAGCGGGACGACCGGGCGGCGCGGATCGCGGACTCGGCCTCCTTCCGGAAGGCGGCGGTGGCGTCCGCCCAGTCCGCGTTGGTCGGCGGCGGCGGCGGCTTCCTGCTCGCGCCGCCCTTCTGCTTGCTCTTGTGGCCCATCGGAGTGTGTCCGCGGGCGTGGGGGGCAACTGGGCAACGGCAATGCCGGCGGCGGCGGCGGCGGCGCAGAGATCACCACGACGCGTGACGGCGGCGAGAGGCGGCGGCGGAGTCGCGACTCGAGGTAGGGAACGCAGGTGTGGGACCCACTCGTCAGTGTTACATGACTTTTGACCACGGCCCACGGTCTTGGCTTTTGAGGAAGTAACTGAAATTTGTTCAACAAACATACAAGACAAGAGTGTGGATTTATCGTTCCCATGTGTGACCGCACGGGCTATCCTCGCCGTGGAAATGTTCCCCGGTTTCAAGATTCGTGCGTGTAAACAAATGAACTTTACTACTTGTTCTTTAGAACGGCGAAGGGTATATTGGGAAATGTACAAGCGAGCCTTCCCCACGTGCCCGGTGTTCTTCGGATCGGAACATTTGAGAAGGCCAGCCCGTGCGGCCACAGCCCCGCCCACCCAGCCCGCCGCTTGGGCCACCGGCGACCTCGCCGGCCGCCACCCACCCCCGCCGCTCCTTCCCCACCCTCCCCTAATCCCAATCGGCCTTCTCTCTGACTAGTGACCACCGCCACCGCCACCCCGCCCTTCCCTAACCTTGCACGCGCCCCCGCCGCCGAGATCGCCGCCGGTCGGACCGCTTCACCGCCGCGCCAGCAGCCGCCCCCGGGGACCTTCCTCCAAGCCCTGGTATAGTTCCTAGGTCAGTGGAGGTCCCACCTGCCGTCTCGAGACCCTAACTTTGAGCTGCTGCCGCTAGCAAGGTGACTCCGCGACAAGCCACAGCTCACAAGTCACGAAGACCCACTAGTTCAGTAAAGGATTTGGAGGTTTACGTAAAATGCCTCTGCAAGATTCTTTGGACATTTTGTTGGGATGGGACAGTGTCAGAAGAATTTTTTTATGTTAATGAGCAGGGAAGAGAATTGCAGAAGATGAGATTGAGAAGGCTGTGAGTTCCAAGAAGCAAAAGACTACTTGAAAAGGTCGTGCCGGTTAAGAAGCAGCTCCCTCCAAAGAAAGTTGAGAGGAACAGTTCAGATTGTGAAGTGGAGGTGCTATCATGTTCTTCTCTTTTGGCTCATGTTTCCCCTTTAGTTATAAATCATAAACTATATGCTTGAACACTGAAGGTTACTTTGCTTTACTATGTCACAAACTCATAATTGATTGTATGATAGTGGTTTCATTGTTACTGTACTTGTGTGATATGGATTGATTTTATTTAGTTTCTCTGATACTCTTAGACTTGAGAGCTAGCTGTGTGTTATCTAGTTGGTGTTGCAATTCCTTTATTGAAGTGAGAAAGGTTGTATGCTATTTTTAAAGCAACCAATTGCATAGAATGTATGCAAAAAAATTCCTTATCATTCTTTGGTATCTGGTTATGATCATCTAAATATCTAGAAGTGTGCACAAATGGTCCTGTTAAAGCTTATGAAAGGATCTGGGAAATAGATCTGTGAAATCTCAGTAGATAAATATGAGGTCCTAGATAATGTATATTGGTGTACAATTCTTATATTTTTCAGCAGCATAGGTGGATAAATGGCTGAATCAGAATCACTGATTCCTTCATCTTCTTCTTGAGCAGATGGTTGGAGAGGAAATGCAAAGGAAAAACACTTTTAAGATCTAACTTATTTGATTCTTAACTTGGTTTTCTTTAATGATCTAACTTCTTTAATTCTTAAAAGTGCTAGTGGATCTGTGCTCAACTCTGCTGCTTATCTTGTACATATACCAAAGGTTATTGTTTTAATGCTGATGAGTTTGATGTGTTTGTTCTGCATAATTGCATGAATTTACATATTTCCTACTGTGCTGCCACTTATCTGTGTCTGAAGAATAGATGGAAAATATAGATGTGTCTGCAACATTAGTAGCATTTGAAGAATACATTGAAACTTTTAGCAGAGAAGTATGTTAGGGTACTGACAAACTAAGATGTATGGCACACATTGCTAAAGGGCTTTCCTGATTGTGGAAAGATGACACTGTTGAAGATCTGAGTAGTATAACTACTCACTTGGGATTGAAGGCCCCAACCAGTAAGTTCCAAAACTGCTTCACCAGTCCCCCATCCCAGCCATTTTTAGTAACTTTTGTTGCATGACCATGGTACAATACATGTTTAGGGAGGTATGACTGTGGCAAGTTCACCCCTTAGAACTAGCAATCCCAATGGCTCTTCCGAAATGTGCAATGTTTCAATTTCCGCCCTTGCAGGTTCTTGTTCTTGTCTGTCTTGTGTCTGAATGGGCCTTGTACACATGGGGTTTTGCTAGTAAGACAACTACTATATTGTATCCTGTCACTGGCAGCATTGACATTCTCTCTAGAAAACACGACCATACAATTAGCAAAGCTGTATGATGCTTTGTTATACTGCAAACAGGAATTCTTTTTTGATTACTTGGGTAAGCAGAACACTAAATGGCATCAGAAGTATTTGCTTGGCAAGGATGATCCTCCTAGCTTGTAAAGTAACTCTCCTTTGATTCAGACTTCTTTTTTGTGTTTTATCTTATGAACCACCATATTTAAATGCATATTTTCTAGGAACTAGTCAGGTACACTGTTTCTATGTGTGTTTTTTTTATGGGGATACATGTACTTGAGGTATGGTGATGGTAAGTTTTGTGTCTGAGATATACTAAGTTGCTACCTTTGACACTCCATATGTCTTTCTAAAATGTTGTTGATTTAATTTTTGTAGGAGGATTCTGTGACATTGTTCCAAGCTAGGGTAACTACCCAGTGGGAATTTGATCTACCATAACCATAACTGAAAGGATTTGATGATTATGTACTAGATGGATTGCTTTGGTGTTTGTGTCAATTCTGTCAGGAATTCTTTGTTGTAAGCCTAAATCTTATTGAAGCTATTGTTCTTGTAAAATTAAAACAGGCATATGTTTGTATGACAACTTCTGAAAAGACATTTCTTTTGGTTTGTTGAGCTAGAGCATGTTTTAATATGTTGAAGTAATGGTTTGTAGTTCTTGCCTGGCTTCCGTTTTCTCCTGTTTTTGGTTATGTCAGTTAGTGTTCCCCTTAGGCCCTATTCATCATTGCCCTTTGATCAGCCAATTGAATATTCTTTCTATCTCATCTATGTAATTTTGCAATTCCCACTTACCCTACTGCTAATAATAAAAGCAGAACATTCCTACTTTTGCCTTTATTTATCCATTTGAAGTGAACTTGTTAGTCTTGAACTGCAAGTTGTGTGTAGTAGTGACCCTAGTCCCATCCATTTCGAAATTTTTAACGTGAAATTTTAGGAGGTTTACACTGCACCCAAGGGAAGCACTGGTCGGCCTATAAAGGCCTCAATACTTCTATTTCAAACACCTTTGCATCTTCCTTCCATGCATCACTTTTCTACTATCACCTACTATGTCTGATCATCTTGAGTGCTGACCGTTTCATATACAACCAAGGCTTTTTTCTAGAAAGGTTTCCCTGCTTTATTGATGATAAAGCATCCAACAAACTTAGCGCAAGTGTATAGGCATGCCCATGAGGAAAAACGACGCCTAACTGCCAACGAGATGGTCTCCATTGCCTCTCTCACTACCTGTCAAGTTACAGTAATCCTCAGTCTCATGGTCCATAAGAATTTAGTAACATAGTCAGGTAGGTACATGAACAGGTGGTCTCCATACAACCATGATAAGTAGACAACAGTAAAATCCAGTCAATGCAACATCAACTGTCACAAATGCCAAAGAGATCAATTACAACATAACTGCAAGATCCCTCTTAGTTCCGCTGAAATTGTACAAACAAATGACATAGATGGTCTAAACCTACTACAAACGCAGTAAAGTTTGACTAGTTTCAGCCAATATGCTAAACATGGACAGCAAAAGAGTAGCGATGCTACAGTTCCTAGTTATTATATTCTAGTCATCGACGGTGATGGTTTAGTTCAAGTGATTGCACATGGTTTTCACTCAGCCACATAAGCTCATACAGGTCTTCTTGAACAGAAGAAAGGATCCCTAAGGGTATAGAAAAAATTATAAAAAAAATGGTTAGTCTCGTATACTAAAGTAATTGATTAGAAAATTAGAACACATGAAATTCATCTGAACACTCACCCTTTCGGCATTGTGGATCTTGCATCCATCAAATTCCATAATGTACAAAACAGTTAGAAGACCTGCCTCATGTCAACACAAAGAAATAATGGTTAGAAAAGACACCTCGATATTTCTTGAATCACATCTAAATTAAAAGGAAGCAGGTTACAAGGATGGATTCAAAACAACTGGCTACACATAATTAATATCCTATTTCTCCATCTTGTGATGCCAATTTTCAAAGAACATTTCAATACAGTTTGCAAGCGATGCAGCAATCTTAGAGACATTCAAATGGTGGAGTTGCTCAGACAACACTGATTGCTCCTTGTTGTATAAAGGGTCAATAACATGGACACATTTGTCTTTGAAATCAAAGAACTAGCATGACCAGTTCAATAATATAAAGGCAGAAACAACTATCTGCAAAATGAATGGAACAATAATGAAAGGAACAATAATGAAAGGAACAAACTGGAATACATGTATGTTGATGAGTCAGAAGTTTAGGAAAACGATTACTATGCGGCAACTATCAAATGCTTCAATGTATTTTGAACATTCCTTGAAGCGCAAAAATAATTCTTCCATGAGATACGCTGCCCAAATGAACTGCTTGATCCCATCACGGACCAACAGAGAACCCCAGAACCAAATGCCACACCAACATTGTACTTCTTTGTTGGCGCAAGCAGATGTCCCATAACCCAGACAACAAAAGATACCCAGTCGATGCCTCCTAGTCGATTCTCTGCAATTGCAAAAACCACCGTATTTACCGGTTTTAATATTGGTCCAATCATAATCTGTATGTTTAAAATGAACATAACGAAAATCATTGTTTTGTTAGTTACATACCATAGGCATCAGTGCTCATGAGTAGCACAAACATCTCCTGCAATTCTAAAATACTTGGAGCCCGACAAAATCCACAATGGAATATCTGATTTGAACTCAATGTGGACTTGGATTTTGGAAACAGCCTCTTAAAAAACACACACCAGTAAAAATAGGATTGGGTGTCATAAGAGTGGGAGGCGTGGCGTTCACCGTGCTACACTGACCAATTAGAAGTTGTCACCTCACAAGTAAGAAGGAAATGCCAGGGAATAAAATAAAGAAGGATAAGTGTGCTGAATGGTCAGGTAGAAAAGTGACAAGATTTTAGTATGGTTACTGCACAAAGGCAGAAAAATAATATAGCAAACTAAAAATCTATCTATGCAACAGAGACACTTCTGCACAATAATTGAATTTAACAAGGAAACACAGTTGTGAACAGTAAGACATGCAGGATAATCAGTAAAACAATGAACAGACAAAATAAATGTTAAAGATGAAACATATAGATCGTAGAGAAAGCAAATAAGAACACAAAGTGGAGGAAGGGAATGGGTAAACAAAAGTTGTATTATTTAGACTCACCAGTCAGCTTTGACCTTGATGTGCACCCCACCTGAACAGAGTTTTCCAACTACAGAAGCAGAAGTGAACTATGTATCAGCTATTCACCAAGATAACAATAAATAATTTATCAGTACCATCATTCATACAGTGTTCAACAAGTACAAAATCCCAACGGCTACAGCATATTAATGTGTCCGAGATAACCATTCACCGAGAGAGTATGTCTCAGACAGTTGGTGTGACCTGAGAAGGAAAAAAAAGCTCAAATGGAATGAAATTATCAGAAAGTTGGTATAATTTTAAATTAGTTCAATGATACAAAGGCATAAAGATAACACATTGTATAGAGTATACATAACATTGATCAGTTCTTTCAAATAAAAAGTTGAACTTCTGCTCAGGTTGCCCAGGTCATCTTGATTCAGTATTGTTTGGAACTTAAGAGTTCAATGACATCTTCAAAGCACATATCACAATTGGAGCCATGCTCTGATCGTTACCAAAAGAAAGCATGATGACATCTAGAAACCAGCATCATGTATACTTGCTGTATATTGGGAGTCTTCAAGATTAAGCCACTTCAGAAGAAAAGCAAGAACATCGACTTCATGATGGTAGGCTTTCTTGATAGAACCCTATGAGTGGAAAAACATTTGACTGTTTGCCTATAATTTACATGTTCAAGCAGCTGGAAGCAGAAGTACAAATATTACATCATGCAAAAAAGCTAGGACACTGATACAACATTCAGTGTATGCAAAAAAGCAGAAGTACAAATATTACATAATTGGGGTGAATCTAGAAAACCTATATAGAGTATTATTGAAAAAGTACAATACATTCAGAGCAATAAGGTGGAATGTACTTGGTAAATAAGAACACTCGGGAAAAGTGATATTTCAAATTTAACAGACTAAAAGCATAGCTCAGCACGCATTCAGAGAACATACATATGATTTATATGAAAACAACAGGGGCCACTTCACAAAGGTGAACTATATGGCAACGGAATCATAAACTAACTCATTTTTAACCACACAGATGATGAAATGACAAATTCTTTATACACGGTATTATGAGTAACCGAAATAGATCATATATGCATGCCTTGAAAATGCTAGCCTTGCTTGTAAAGAGAACCTGTCAATCACACGGACAGTAGTGCGGACCTAGGGAATTTTGGTGGCTGATAGCCCAAAGTCAAGAATCAGCTGCAAATCTAATTCAAAAGACTCAAAAAAATTCTCAGGCGAGATTTACTTTTGTTCAGAGCTTGTGCTGAAATTTTCATGAACATAAAACTTCAGACTAAGTGTTCAGACTGCATCTAGTTGAGACCAAATGTTCAGACTGCACCAAAAGTTCAGACCTTGTTGTTAGAATGTACTGGTCAACAAGAACACTTGGGAAAAGTGATATTTCAAATTCAACAAAATCAAAGGATTGCTCAGCACGCAGTCAGAGAACATATATATGAATAATATAAAAACAGGCCACTTCACAATGGTGAACTATGGCAAAGGATTCATAAACTAACTCATCTTTAACCACACATACTCAACCAGTCAAAACCAATTTGAGCCTGACTACTAAGACTACAAATGAAAGGATTAGAAACAGTAATCAATCAAAATGCAATGTCGAGAATGGAACAACAAAAACCTTTGATAATCAAAGTTGTTCCATCAGCCGCGCTAACTGCGCATCCTCCAAGGCCGTTGTAGCAGTCAAACTATCCTCGGAGGTGTTCAGATCCTGGCCACTTTAGTTAGTCGTACCTCACTCCATCCTCTGTGTATACAAGATAAAGATGATACTCAACAGATTAATATGTTCATTCACTGTAATAAAATAAGTACAAAAAAATACACTATCAAGTGTTAGATGAATGCTGAAACAGTAAACTAACCCCTAAGACACTTAAACCCTACCCCCTTAACCCTAATCCCTAACCCCTAACATCTTGAGCACGGTGATCAGTGAGAAATGTGCATTGATCTTATATCTTTGTTTCAGCATCATGATATTTGCTATCCAGAGGGTCAACACACTCTACCTGGTCTTTATTACATTAACTAAGAGCCGTTGAAGAATGATTTTCAGTGAATATTGCAGTCTGAAAAGAATAAAAAAAATGTTCAACTGTGGTAGGAAGCAATGTAGAGGTAAATAACTTCTAAAGCCAATGCAGATTCAAACCAACGCACTTAACAAAGCAAAGCTAAAAAAAAGTCTGTTTAATGCATAACTGTGTGTTTCAGAGGGAGTGAGCACAAGTTTTTTCTTTTGAACTGTTCTTCTTCCTCCTCCCGCTGCTAGCCGCCTCCGGGCATCGTGCTCGCCCCCGCCGCCGACCACAGCCCCGCAGGCGAACCCTACTGCCCGCGGGGACCGCCGTCCTTCCCCTCCCCTCACCGCCGCCATATTCCACAGCTACGGCGAGCTCGCCCGCGGCCATCTTCTCCAACTCCCTAGAAAAGCACATCCAGGAGAGAGAGGGAGGCCTACCTGCCGGCGGATCCACCGCCGCCGCCGCATCTGCCATGGCCAGCGCGGCGCGGGCGCGGGGAGGCGGTGGGGGCACGTGGGGGACGAGGAAGAGGGAGGAGGCGCGAGGAAGAGCGAGAGGAGGCGCGCGGTTGCGGGCGCCGGGAGGAGCTCGCCGCTCGCCGTCGCCGTCTTGCCGGTGATAGAACATGAGAGAAGGGAGCAGAGCCAACTACTCTGTACGATTGGAACATTTTTCAATACCGAAAATGCCCTCAGAGTTGATGATGCCCGGGCCTGCGAGCAGTAAAACCTGTATACTTCTACTGTGGGATCGATCTGCGAGATGGACGGCGCAGATAAGCCGTGCGGCCACACACGGAACGGGCCTGCTCTTCCCATACAAGATAGATGCAAGGAGCAACTTGACTTTTTTCTCAATTTAGGAGCAACTTGACTTACAAGCCAAGAATAAAACTAACAGTGGATGTACTCCTATCTTACATGGTGTGGTGCACACGTAAACGTACCATTTAACAGGTACTCTTAATCTTAGCCACTGACAAGGTTGAAATTAGAGCTAAATTGTTGCATCTTAGCGCACTAATTGACTTAGTGTCGTCAGCCAACTACATGCTCTTTGACAAAATGAAAACCTATCTCACTGAGTTTGATCCTTGTATGAAACAAACACAATGGATGTGTTAATATATAAATAGTGTCTAAATTGTCACACCACTGCAATCCAGGAAGATGTCGAACACCTAATTCAGTTAACAACTCTATATCCACATCATTTTAGCAGTTGAATTCGCCAATGCTTTATATATTTTGCTTATGTGCTGGAATGAGAGACTATTGCTTCTTTCTGGGCACACCAGAATCAAGTTTGACCCGAAACACAACAAAACCACTAGTGGACCTTCGGTCATCAACACAGCCCGTCTAATCCGCATCTAAAAAAGCAAGGACTAACATAGAATCCATCATTCCAATTTTCAGTCTACATTTCCATGACCTACGTATGTACCTCTAGGATCTTTTATTTCAGGCTCCAATAAATTATAGTAGATGCATGTATAAATTGTTCAGACGTTTTGTTCATAGCGCCTCTTGCGGCCCATAGAAGTGTGCGGCTGTGCAAGCTGCAAGGGGCAAGGCCGCAAGGGCAGTGCCGCAAGTGTGGGACCCACTTGTCAGAGTCACATGATTTTTTTATAACGGTCTTGTGAAGGGAGTAATAACCGTATAGTAGTTCCATTTAACATACGTAACGTCATGCTGAACCCCCATTATCTTTGATTTGCTCAAAAAAAACCATTATCTTTGTTTATTTTTTGAGCTAACTGAGCTTTTCATCAGTTTATATTTTTTTTTTTTCTGTACAATTCATATTGTCTGTTCTACACGTTCCAATTATGCAATTCATGTAGTTGGATTGATAGCACGCAGTACATGATGAATCAGAGTATTTTAGACTCTAGAAACATTGTACATACTGGTAGGGATATATATTTCTGTAGAAATGTTGTGGACCTAATTTCTTTAAAAAAATATTTTAGCTGATGAGTGAGAACCCGGTCTTAGGTAGCAACGATTGTTGTTTGGTAGGGATACATAGTTCTATAGAAATGTTTTGAATCCAAACATTCTTAAAAAAAATATTTTACATGATGAGTTAGAATCACTCTATGGGATCGTTAACTTGATTTTAAAATATTTTTTATACAATATATATAAGTAATAAAAAATATAAAAAATCAGGGACTTTGTAGCGTAGGACAACTTAAATAAAACATTAGCTTATTGTAGTTACAATAACTTGAAAAAAATACATAGTAGAAGCACACATGAGCTGGCAGGAGATGACAAGAGTTATGTGAAAGTGTGAAACCATCCTGATTCTAATTTCGGTCCTTTCCAAAGGAAATCTCCGAATCACTTAAACCTCCAATCACTTTAAGTTAACAACTTTTTTGTGAGAAACTGTTGAATTAACAACTAAATATTTTTATAAAGGACTCTCAAACATGAAACCTCGAATTGGACGATGCATCGTACCTGTACTTTAGGGCCCGGGCCTGATGCTCAAACCGATTTGTGCTTTAGGAGGTTGTTGGATAGTGATGAGCCCACACGTCTCCTAAATTTTATAATTACTGTAGTTTGCTTCATTGTTCTTTGTTGTGAAGCAAGGCTCTACGACAGAAGGAGTTTTCGCCTCAAAGTGGGTCTGACGGAGCTTAGAATCATCGGCTCTAGTTTATTGAGGGAAAAATAGAAGAAAAATAATGAAATGGAAAAACAAGTTTGTGCTTTAGGTTGGCTTATGCAAGTAGAGATAAAATAGGAGGCGCCTTGATGCATAGACCATGGTTAACTACGCCTCGTTCGCTGGATCGTTTCGGCCTGACTGATTCTGCTTGATGCTGATTTGTTGTTGTTGTGAGAGAAAAACACTTCGAATGGATGGTTGTAAATGCTCATACGAACAAGCAAACATGGACCCCCAAAGTTCATACTAGTTTAGTAACATGCGGTCTTGCTACATTATTTAATATAATAATACTTATAGGATTATTCCTAATCACCCCAAAGTTAGATTTGTTGTTTACTTGCTTAATCTTTTCTAGTGTAGTTTGAAAGGCGGACACGCATGTCGTCACTGATTTGGGCTAGTTAGTTTTGGCAAAATAGTGTTCCAAATCCATGCATGTATGCATATACGTATGAACGATGTTTAAAAGACACCTGTTTAAGGTTGGAACAAATTAAAATACTTTTATAATAAAAACATGGTGTACTCAACCTTAAACCCATGGACACCATGTACTTTAGGACGCGGAGGGGAACAAAATGAGGGAGAACAAGAGAGAGACTGTTTACTGTTTACCTATCTGCACCATATACTACAGAAGTCTATATTGCCCGTGCCAAGAAGTATGCTGTACCATACCGCGAGACTGTCTCTACCGTGCTATCTATCCACATGCATGCGGTGGGCTGGAAAGTGGAAACCCCTGGTCCAAAATTTTGCAAACGTGACACAGGGTGGAGTGCTGCTGCTACTGTTGTTCCAAGTTCCAACCCGGAAGTGCCAGTGCCGTTTCGTGGGCTGCTAGCTCTACTATCTGACTGCATGTCTCCGTCCACTGCAGCAGGCGTGATGCGCGGCAGCTGGAGACAGCGGCGTAAATGCAGGCAGGCACCTGCGCGCACGCAGCTGTACATGGCCTGGTAGCGTGGGCTCCACTCGAACGGCGTCGCGAGTCCAAGCATCACGTCGGCCGGTCATGGCGGGCGGACGTGACGCGAGTGTGAGTTGCGTCGCGTCGCCACTGCCCGCCGCCATCATTGCATTGCCATGCGCCAGCGCCGCGCTCCCGAGGCGCGCGAGTCGGCGTCGCCTGCCGGCAACTGCGGCCTGCGGCGCGGTCGTGTCGGCTCACCGGCGTCGTCCATCGCTAGCGCCAGGCACGAGCTGGTTTTCTCTCACGCGCTAGCGAACGAGAGCAAGCGAGGGCTACTAGCTAGCAGTAGCAGATAGGATGGCGTCAGCCGCGGCAGGCAGGCATTGGCCGTCGCCCGTCGCGGGCGGCCGCCGGTGTGGAGCGTAACGGTGCGCAGAGCCTCGACTCACTCGAGCTTCACTCGAAGTCCGACGTACGGAGCCTCGGACGGACGTGGACGCGAGTGTGAGTTGCGTCGCGTCGCCCTGCCCCGGCGCCATCATTGCCTGCACGCGCAGAGACGGAACCAGGGGGCCAGCAGGGGCCATGGCCCCCCTATGCAGCAAAAATTTTTAGAACTACGGCCCAGCTCAGCCTGTTCTTAGCCCAACAACGAAAGGTCACGTACGCAGACTCGCTGCTCTCGCCGGTCGCCGCCTCGCGTCGCGTGTCGCCGCTAATATTCGCCACTCGCGTAGTCGCGTTGTTTTCGCTTCCACCGTTCCACTTCCCCATCTGTCATCGCTAATTTTGCGTCAGTTCTGTTCGCTGTGCCCATCCGGAGAGCAACCGGAGAAGGCGAGAACAGTTGTGTTCGCAGCAGTTCTTCGCAAGAAGCCGCTAGGTAAGAACGCTGAAACTCATCTGTGGAGCAAGCGGAGCAAGCGAACAGAACGAGCAAGCGGAGCAGGAAGCCAAGGAACGCTGAAACTCATCTGTGCAAGAAGCCGCTAGGTAATAATAATTTATTGATGAAAGATGACGCGCTTTGTATTTTTTTAGTTGATAATTTGCAATAATCTATGGATCATCCGTATTCATGTAGGAGATAGGAGATAATGCCGCCCAAAATGAGAATTGACAGTATAGTTGATTCTTTTTTCAAGAAAGTAGATAGAGGTGGTGATAGACAATTGGAGCAAGATAATTCTCCTGCCGATCCTTGCTCTTTGTTTGGCCACACTGGCCCCCCCCCCTTCTCAATTCGCTAGTTCCGTCACTGTGCACGCGCCGCCGCTCCCGAGGCGCGCGCGCGACGTCGCCCCTGCGGCGCGGTCATGTGGGCCCAGACCCATGTGCTGCTAGTCAGGATGGCGTCAGCCGCGGCCGGCAGGCATCGGCCGTCGCCCGTCGGAGGCGGGCGCCGGTCTGGCTGGACTCTGGAGCGTGACGGTGCGCAGCAGGCGACGGCGGCCTTTTTGATGTGGTCGAGGTGGACCGGTGGAATGGATGTGCATGCCCAGATCACAGACCCCAGTCGTACAGTCCATGCCAGATCGCCGCGCGCGGACGTCACGCGCGCCAGGTTTTGTCCCTCTGCAGTCTGCACCTAGCTCTGGCCGCGGCTACACTAGTCTCCAGGCACAGTATAGTACTGTAGGACGGGGGCGCCAGACCAGACCAAGAGCGTCGAGGCACGCGTAGATATACGGATACGATCCCACCATTTCATGATCACTGCTACTGTACTCCGTACTATGCTACTTTACAGGTTGCATGCTGTTCCGCTGGTGTCCTCTTTTGCTTGCTCTGTTTGGCACGTGATCGACTACCACTCGTCGTCAGCGGCACTTTGATCAAACGCGCAAGCAAGCGCCGATCGAGGACACAGTGTGCGTGCTGGTGCCACGAGATCCAGAGAGAGAGTCCCGTGGTGTTGGCTAATGCATGTATGGTCCGAAAAACTAATGGAATAATTTTGAAGGTATAATTTTCAGACGAAGGGAATCACTTCATGGTGTTTGGAATGAAGGAATGTTGAATTCCTTTCCTTACCTATGGGTGCAAAAGAAATGGAATAAAACATCCACTCGAACCCACGAAGGGAAAATTAAAATCTTTGCTCTTGCTCTCTTGCTATGCTTGTTCATGTTCCTCTAGTTTTGAAATCCTATAGTTTTCCACTTTTCACTACATCGTATTCATGCGTTTTTTCCCATTCCTCTATTTTTGTATTCCTTTGTTCCATGCAGCTTCTAAATGGTCACAATGTTTCAGGTAGCTTGTGGATATTATTTTAATCGCTATGGACCGTTTTTTAGCAACATTGTGGTTGCTTTTATGGTCACAATTTTTGTTTTTTGAGCATGTTGAGATACAACTAACTTTGGTCTTGCCGCCACCACTAATGAGATGGCATTGACCTTTGCCCTTTGATATACATGGTGGGTGATGAATGCATAGAGTGGGGATTATGGGTTACCAATAGACATGAGCAAATTGAGCCTAACCTGAAGTATTTGGTTTCTCTTCCAACTACAAATAAACAATGGTGGACTTGTCTAATCCTATGTCCTAGCGTAAAAAATGCTAGTCGACTTGCCCATGGAAGGATTGTAGGTGGGAGTTTTGTACCTGAAATAACTAGCTTTCTTAGCCTAACCCGACCCAAAAAATGCTCAAGTCTAGTTGGCGTTGATGCGATGCCACGCTAGAATGGAATACAAATAGAGTCGAGAACATGTAGATGTAACTAGGAGAGAGAGAGAAGGAGAGCACAAACTAATATGTGCGCTAATTGGATCTAATTTAGATCCGAGATGACACAACAGTGACAAGTTTGAAGATCAAAAATGAAATTCTACTAGTTTCGGACCTAAAAGACACGTCGGGACAAGTTCGGTATTTGAAAGTGCACCTTGACAGCTCATGGTCCTATATACTCCCTCCGTCCCAATAAAAGAGTCGTTTAGACTCGGGCACGAGTACCAAGGAAAGACCTACTGTCCCTAGTATGGCGCCGCAAAAACTCTCTCTCATTCCCTCGTTCTCGTTCCTCATCCTTATCCCGGTGACGGACCGCCCACACGACCGCACCATGGAGGCGGACTCCGGCCACGTGACCGCACCGGATGGCTAGGCGAGCTCGCCGGCGCGTAGGCCAAGCCACCATGCCCGGCCACCCTGCTCTCGGGGGCCGCACCCGCCGGAGGTAGGACAGGGGCGCACTCGGCCGTGCCGCCCCCGCACCCGCCGGATCCGGGCATCCGCTTGCCATACATCGGCGAGCCGGGATGAGGATGAGGCAGCCCGCCGACCATGGGAGGGCAGGAGCACTGCGGCGGCCGGATCCGAGGGGATGCGGATGGGGCAGCCGCCGGCCATGGGAGGGCAGGGCACCGCGGTGGCCGGAGCCCGGGGGATGGGGCAACCGTCGGCCATGGGAGGGTAGGAACGCGGTTGCGGCTCCTCTCGCGCGCCGGAAGGAGTTCGTGCCGCGGCGGATGGCTCGCGCAGGGATGGCGGCGTCCGCACGACCGGACCGCGCGGCCGGGAGAGGGCCGGTGCTCCGTCGGAGATCCGCGCGCCGGTAGAGGCGGTGGCCGGCCGGAGGAGCCCTCCGCGAGGGTGGCGGACCCGACCCTAGCCGAGGGTCGCGGTTGTGGAGTTGTCGCACTGTGGATCGACGAGATGTGGGAGGGAGGTGTCGAGGACTCGTGGAGATGGGGACCGGAGACGAAGGGAAACAGAGTGTAGTGGAGGCGGGACAAAGCGCAGATATAGCTATCGGGCCTAAAATGACACTCTTTCCGGTACAACCTTCCGGCGCTAGAACGACCGTAATTTTGGGACGAAGGGAGTATGACATCACGAGACTAGTTTAAAGGACAAATCATGTATTTTTAACTCTGACAGTATCTATACTCCGTAGTACTAAGCAGTAGTAGTACGTGGTATAAATTAACTGCAAAGCTGCTGGATAGATTCTACACATATACTTATTTTGCTTTGCTCCGGCGCTACTCAAGTGAGATACTCTACGTACTGTACTTTACACCGTACTGTAGAGGATATTTGGCCGTGATAGTCCATGCATGCATGCATGTATCGTCCTACTATGTGGCAGCACAGTAGGAGTACTACCTTTGATTCTTCCTTTTTGTTTGCACATGAGTAGGAGTAGGGTAGGATGGCATGAACCAGCCGGCAGGCGCCAGCTTTGTTGCACCTCTGAACGACGGCTGTCCGCTGGTGAAGTGAATCACAAACACATCAGAGCAAGCAAAAGATGCGGTCATCAATTCGCTTTCCCCAGTCCCTATATACAGTATCTGTACTGGATCCGCGCGCAGCAGGATCTCCACTCCACTCTTTCTCATGATCCTCAGATCCACTGCACTCCCCTTTCCCAGAAAAAAAAAAAGCAAACTACAGTAGACACGAGGGCAGCCATCTTGTCAAGCCTTAACTGTACGAATTGAATTCAAACCACCCCTAAACTTTACCCCCAACCGTTTTTAATTTTTACTTGCACGCGTTGTCAAAAAAAAAATTACTTACACGCTGTTGGATAATTAGGCAATTTCCGGATTAATTTCGGATTAAAATCAGAATATAGATCATGACAAAACAACAAGCTAGATTGAGCATGTATAGATCACTAGCATGACGATCAGGTATATCATATATACTAGCAAGACAAATCAGTATATCGCATATACTAGCGAATGAGATCATGATATCACATAGCATGAAGATGATAACTAGCGTAAACCCAACTCGTACACTAGTTAGATTTATACCGCCGATTGTAGAAGTACTTGGTGGTGAAGATGCATACGATGATTGCAACGTGAGCTTGTCGCTGAGCGTCTCCTAGACGATCCCACAAGCCCGACGACGATGAGACGACGTGCTGCCGACGACGATGAGATGACGTGCTGCCGACGACGATGGCACGAGCTTGTAGCTAGGCGTCTCCCGTAGACGATCCAACAAGCTTGATGACGACGATGGCACGAGCTTGTAGCTAGGCGTCTCCCGTAGATGATCTAGCAAGCTTGATGACGACGAGACGACGATGTGCCGACGTAGAAGATTTGGGAGCCGCCGCGCTAAGAGCGCTTCCCAAAAACCTTATTCGCCTTCTCCCTGCGGATCGCAAAGACGAGGGTTTCGAGACCCGCCGCCGGTTGCTAGTGCACGCGTGCACCGGGCCGGAGTAGCTACGGTGGCTCAACAACGAGAAGAGGCGAAAGCTCTAGTTCAATTGGATATATTTTGGGGTGGCCGGTGGGCTGCTTATATATCCTGAAACCGACCTCGTGTCGCGATCACGAGCCAAAATCGGGCTTCAGACTCTAAACTCGTATCCGTTTAGAACTCTTGCAAACTTGACCGCCAAGAAGCCAGAATGGGCCTTTGAGATTTCTCTAGGAATTTTAGGATTTGTTATTGGGCCAAGCCCATATAAATTCCAACAATCCCCCACCAAATCTCAAAATCCCACTGAGATTTGCCTTCTCACCGTTTAATATACTAGTATTTCGGCAGACCGTGAAGTTGAACTTCGCCTAGGTCCTTAAGCTACACTTATTCACAACTTGAACAATGGACTATGCCTTGAATTGCAAGTTTTGTGCGAACAAGTTTCACTTAAAGCCACACTAGTACCGGCTACCGCAGCCTTACCCCCGTGGGTGGAGCATATACGTCGTACTCCCGGTCTCTTCATGAGCTTACTAGAGACCACCCAAGTCTCATAGACTCAAAGCGACGTTTACCAGCCAACTCATATAGGTATGTTCATTCAAGAATGCTCGTAGGATAGCATCTTCGCTTGTCAAAGCCAATAGAACATATTAAGGCATTAGCCAACCCGCCATACAAAGGCCTCATTGCATTGAGAGTATTGCATCTTCACTTAGAGAGGGTTATTATTATACTCTACTCGGTTTACCAACAGCTTGTTTTTCCCGATCCTTAGTCACGGGATCTCCGATCAAAAAGGTTGGGTTACTACCGCTATAAACTTCACATGGGTCTCATTCCCATCTCCCTTGATGCGATTTCTATCACATTCCGTGATAGCCCTTTTGTAAAGGGATCTCGGGTTTTTGTCCGTTGGACATAAGCCACACTAATTACTCCGGAGTTTCTCGCTTCCGACAGTTTTCAAACGTCTTTTTAACGTGTCTTGTTGACTTCGCATTATCCTTAGCACTATTCACTTTAGTGATCACCGTTTGATTATCACCGCCATAAGGATAGCCGGTATTGGTTTTTCAACCACCTAAGCAAGTCGGACAAGAGCTCACGCACCACTCGCCTCATGATGCCAGTATCCAAAGCGGTAAGTTCTCGCTTTCATGGTTGATCTAGTCAATATAGTCTCGTTTACAAGACCTCCATGACACTGCACCACCTCCAAGAGTAAATACATACCCGCTAGTGGCGTAGATTTGATCAATATCAGAAATCCAGTTCGCATCACTATATCCCTCTAGCACAGCTGGGTGCCCAGAATAGTGAATCCCAAAACTCATTGTACCTTTAAGATAACGCAAGACCCTTTCAAGTGCATGCCAATGATCATCACCCGGGTTGGACATGTACCTACTCAACTTGCTCACAGCAAAAGAGATGTCTGGTCTGGTTGCGCTAGCTAGATACATGAGTGAACCAATTATCTGAGAGTATCTCAATTGATCTCTAGTAATTCTCTTGTTCTTTCTCAATGTCACACTAGGATCATAAGGTGTTGAAGAAGGCTTGCTATTAATAAAGCCAAAACGGCTCAAGAGCTTCTCAACATAGTGAGATTGCAACAAAGTAATCCCACTCTCTTCCTTAATCGGTTGATGTTTAGAATTACATCGCTTTCTCCTAGATCTTTCATGTCAAAACTCTTAGACAAGAAGGACTTGACTTCATTGATCACATCAATGTTTGTTCCGAAAATCGAATATCATCAACATATAAGCACAAAATAACAGATTGGCCCCCACCATGTCGATAATACACACACCTATCGGCCTCATTAACAAAGAAAGCCCGCACTAGTTAAAGTGGTGTCGAACTTCTCATGCCATTGTTTGGGTGCTTGTTTCAAGCCATACAAAGATTTCAATAATTTACACACCTTCTACTCTTCACCTTTTACTACAAAACCATCAAAGCGATCCATGTAAATCTCCTCATCCAACTCTCCATTAAGGAAAGCTGTCTTCACATCCATTTGATGAATGATAAGACCATATGAGGCAGCCAAGGAAAGTAGTACTCGAATAGTGGTCATTCTAGCAACAGGTGAATAAGTGTCAAAGAAATCTTCACCTTCCTTTTGTGTATAACCCTTAGCCACAAGCCGAGCCTTGTACTTATCAATAGTACCATCATCGCCTAAGCTTCTTCTTGAACACCCATTTGCAACCAATAGGCTTACACCCAAATGGTAAATCGATAACTCCCATGTTCCATTAGAAAGAATCGAGTCGATCTCACTCCCGAACAAACCTTCTTTCCAATCATCTCGCATCGGGAGATGCATATGCCTCTGTAATAGAGGTGGGAGTATCGTCCACAAGGTACACAATGAAATCATCACCAAAAGATTTTGCAATCCTTCGTCTCTTGTTCCTCACGTAAACTTCATTGTCATCCTCCTCAAGGACTTCTTCAAGTGGTTGTTCAAATGGCTCAACTGGATGCTCGATAGGTGTAGTAAAATCGAGAGCTAACTCGGTAGAAAATTTAGCATTGCTACACATATCTTTCATAGGAAATATATTCTCAAAAAATGTAGCATCACGAGATTCAAAGATTGTATCAATATACATATCGAAACTTCGCATTTTACTACTAAAAAATCTATAGGCAATGCTCCAATGAGCATATCCTAGAAAGACACAATCCACAGTCTTTGGTCCAAGTTTACGCTTCTTAGAAATTGGAATATTGACTTTCGCCAAACATCCCCACGTGCGCAAGTATGAGAGTGATGGTTTCCTTCCAACCCATTGCTCATATGGAGTTGTCTCTTTATTTCGTTTGGAATTCTATTCGGGACATGACTCGCAACAATAAAGCTTCCCCCACCATGCCTTAGATAAACCGAAGTGTCTAACATGGCATTCACCAAGTCGATCAATGTGCGATTTTTCCTCTCGGCAACCCCGTTTGATTCGGGCGAATAGGGAGGTGTCCTCTCATGAATAATACCATGTTCCGCACAAAAATCATCAAATAATGTAGGAAAATATTCACCACCACGATCGACCTTAGACGTTTGATTTTCTTTTCTAGTTGATTTTCAACTTCACCCTTATAGATTTTAAAGTAGTCTAACGCTTCATCTTTAGTTTTCAGCAAATAAACATAGCAAAATCTAGTTGCATCATCAATCAAAGTCATGACATACCTTTTACCACCTTTTGTCAACACACCATTCATCTCACAAAGATCGAATGTATGAGTTCTAGAGGTGCCAAGTGTCTCTCCTCCGCCGCCTTGTGAGGCTTTCGAGGTTGCTTAGATTGCACACAACTATGACACTTAGAACCTTTGGCAATAGTGAAATCTGGAATTAAGCTCAAGCTAGACAATCGTGACATCAAACCAAAGTTCACATGACATAAACGAGAATGCCAAACACTAGAACTATCATTGATTGTGCCACAAATGTGATTCACTGACTTGTTACAAAAATCTGCTAAAGATAAACGAAACAAACCTCCACAATCATAGCCTTTACCAATAAATTGTCCATGCTTAGATATTACAACTTTATTGGATTCTAGTACCACCTTAAACCCATCTCTCAAAAGAAGGGAGGCACTAACAAGGTTCTTACGAATAGTAGGAACATGCTGCACGTTCTTTAGTTGCACAATTTTTCCTGAAGTAAACTTCAGATCTACCGTGCCAACACCATGAACTGAAGCATGTGACCCATTCCCCATCAAAACAAGAGGAACCTTGAAGCCCATGATAAGAAGAAAACAAAGATATGTCAAAGACACACGTGAATATTAGCACCCGTATCAACCCACCAACTTGGGACTGAAACACCGAAAGTATGGTAGGAACATTACCACACTCCTCATCAAGCCGTTAATAGTCACGAGGTTGACATTCTTCTTTTTCCCACTTTGGAAAAGTGACCAAGCTCTCCACAAGTGAAGCAAGGCAACTCTACTTTAGTTTGCTTCTTCTCAAAGGTAGTTACTATCTTGGCATTGGAAAGTTTATTATTCGGGATTGTTCTTCCTCTAAGAACAAGTGTGGTCTTCCCCGGAATCTTCTCGATTTTCTCTAGAGATATTTCCCTCACATGAGCCAACACTAATCCGAACACTTTAGCCTTTAACCGCAGCATGGCCTTAACTCGCCACCTCTTAAATGTGCACTAGAACACTTTTCTAGTCTCAAGACGTCAAATAAAACAGCCATACTTAAATCAAGAAAAAGCCTATAATAAGGTTTTTGGATTGTTGGATAATTAGGCAATTTCAGACAATTTCAGATTAAAATCGAGAATATAGATCATGACAAAACAACAAGCTAGATTGAGCATGTATAGATCACTAGCATGACAGATCGGTATATCATATATACTAGCAAGACAAATCAAGATATCGCATATACTAGCGGGACGGATCATGATATCACATAGCATGAAGATGATAACTAGCGTAAACCCAACTCGTACACTAGTTAGATTTATACCGCCGATTGTAGAAGTACTTGGTGGTGAAGATGCATACGATGATTGCAACGTGAGCTTGTCATTACGGCGTCTCCTCAGACGATCCCACAAGCCTCGGACGACGATGAGACGACGTGCTGCCGACGACGATGAGATGACGTGCCGCCGACGACGATGGCACGAGCTTGTAGCTAGCGTCTCCCGTAGACGATCCAGCAAGCTTGATGACGACGATGGCACGAGCTTGTAGCTAGGCGTCTCCCGTAGATGATCTAGCAAGCTTGATGACGACGAGAGGCGACGATGTGCCGACGTAGAAGATTTGGGAGATCGCGCTAAGAGCGCTCCTAAAACCTTATTCGCCTTCTCCGGTGCGAGGATAGCAAAGACGAGGGTTTCGGAGACTGCTCGCCGGTTGCTAGTGCACGCGGTAATCGGGTCGGAGTAGCTACGGTGGCTCAACGCGAGAAGAGGCGAAAGCTCTAGTTCAATTGGATATATTTTGGGGTGGCCGGTGGGCTGCTTATATATCCCGAAAAACCGACTCGTGTCGCGATCACGAGCCAAATCAGTTCGGACTCTAAACTCGTATCCGTTTAGAACTGTTGCGATTGACCGCAAGAAAGCAGAATGGGCGCTGAGATTTCTCTAATTTTGGATTTGTTATTCAGCCAGCCCATATAAATTCCAACACACGCAGCAGTACAAAGAGGAGATCCACAACTCGGGAGTGATGGCCAAAATTACTAGTATTTTCTGCCTGCCATTGTTGGGGTTTCCAGTTTCCACCCCAAAATTATTTCAGCCGACTAACTTCTGCCGACTTTTTTTTGATACTGAAAAAGCAGAATTTTGGAGCAAATGGAACCAAGTGGGCCCGGTCGAGCTCTCATCTCTATAAATACCTGCGTGGCCTCCGCATGTCTTGGTCATCCCAGAAGCATATCCCACAGTCTCACGTCACTCCAGACACCACTGCAAGAGTTCGTTCCTGAGACAGTCCGCGAGTCCGTCCTCTGCTGGTCATACACCGCGGTTCTTGGTCGTCCCAGCCCAGCCATCATGGCCCGCCGGACCTTCCTCTGCTTGGCGGCGGCGTGCTTCCTCTTCTGCCTCGCTTTGCTTCGTCCGCCGCCGCCGCCGGCACAGGGCCGTCGACCTGGTATGCACGCACGAACAACGGCCGAGCTAGCTTATCTATATGATATGATGGCAACCTTTGTTAGTCTTTCGTCCAATCACCCTCTCGCTTTCCTTTGCCATTCTGATGAATGCAATATAATGTGCTATTGTATGTTCTTGGTTGACTTCTTCTTCATGCATGTATTCTGTGGTCCATCGAGCTCTCTCTGCCGCAGCTTCGTTTTCATCTCCCTCTGTCTGCGCTTGGTTTTTTCAGGCCTGCAGGCAGCAGCCGCCGGTGGATTAGGTGGCCGCAGGCTTCTTCGTCTGCTTCCTGTGTCAGACCCACGCTTTGTCCCCTCACAGGTACTGTATCGCACACCACGTTCCATTGTTCTTCTTCCTTGTCGCTGTATAGCTTTTCCTTGCTGACCTCTGTGGTGTGCAATACAATCTTACTGTGTCAGACGGTGGCAACGGATCAGGAGGAGCGCCACGGCGGCGAGCCGGTGACAAAGAAGAAGGCGAGGCCGGCGACCGCGTGGAGCGTGACGACGGCGCCGGAGCTGCGCGCGGTGCCCGGGGGCCCCGACCCACTGCACCACCACGGCGGCAGCCCCAGCAGGCGGCCGGAGCAGGGCCGCACCCCGTCACCGTGACCCTGCCGGCCGGCCGGCCAGCCGGCATGGCTAGGCTACCTGCGCCAGAGGACCCGGTTTCCCGGCTAGGCAACCGAGTTGAGTCCAGGGTGCGCCGTACGCACGGTTGAGGCCTTGAGGGCGTTCTGGTACATGTACAAATGGTACTACTTGGCTTCGTCTCTTTGTGGAAGGCGCCTTTTAGTTCCCAAAATTCCGCTTATGATTATTTACGCAAAAGAAGATTTCGTCACATCAAAAACGCTTGTCATACTTGAAATCAAATGTAGATGAAATCAAAAACTAATTACAGCAGGTTTAGTTATACTTTATGAGATGAATCTTTTGAGCAATTAATCAATATTTGACAATATTTTATAAATACAAACGAAAACTTACTGATCTTATTTACAGAATGTGCCAAATTTGCAAGCCCCAAATTGGGGGAACTAAACAAGGCGAAGCGCAATTGTGTCACTGTGAAATGAAATTGTTTGGATTTGAAACCATTTGTTTATGAGCTCCCCAGGACTGCATATGCTGGAAATGGTAAAAGAAAAGTGCGAACAAAATCCAAAATAAAAATAAAACATTGGCCATTAGCCCGGCCACTACTAAAATCCCTGAACAGCTTCGCAAGTAGTCAAGACTGGCGCCCTGTTTGGAAGGTGCAATTTTTTTCTGTTCCGATATTTCCAGATAAAGCTGATATTTGGAAACTGCTTCTCCTTCTTAATGAAATACACGTCGGCGTGCTCTAAAAAATAAAATAAAATATTTCCAGATAAAGCTGAACTATTTTCTTTAAAAATCTTTTAGTGTTACTACAAAATTTCTATGTTTTAAATCTTTGTACTCCCTCCATCCCGAATTAAAAGAAAGATTCTAAAATGCCCATTCTAAAGCAAAATAAGAGAATAAGAGAGAGAAGACAATAGACGTATATACCCCTCATTTACCTTTATAATGTATTGAAATCTATTTCTATTTTACATGATTAAAGGGTGAACTATTAGTTCTTATACAAAATATGGCAAGTGTATGAGTTATCTTCCTTGTAAAAAACAATCACATACTCTTATTTAAGTAAATATTATCTTTTGTTCTCTAAATGCACTATATTTGAGGACACCTCCCAACGTCTAGAATGTTCTTTATATCGGGACGGAGGGAGTATGCCACAAAGAAGAGAGGGAGAGAAAGGCACCTTACACAATGGCGGAGTAGCAGCAGAGTGTCCAGCACGTGGTATATGTTATTTTATTTATAGAAACATTTCTAAGTTTCCCAAGGTTATATGGAAATATATCATGCATAACTACTTATATGTAGCTGTATTTATGTATGTTATATTGTTTCAATAGATGTGTAGTCAATCATTGCTAATATTTTTTTATATCTAAATTTTTTTTAAAAAATCATACTTCGATTTTCTTTTCGTGGTCCTATAATATAGTGTAGTATGACTACCAGATTTTTTACTAAAATATAAGGTATTTTATTGGTGCCCAAGTTCAAAAAGTTCAAACTTGGCAAAGTTTGTTAAGAAGAAAACCATAATCTGTGAAGAAATTCATTAGCTGGGTATAATAATCTATGGGTACATCATCATCATTTGAAATTCTCTAAAGTTGTTTAAATTCGCTAATGCATTTTATTACAAGACAAGGGAGTAAGAGTCTCTAAAAAAAGCAGTGAAATTTCGACTCACGATCTTTTGGTAATTTTTTTTTGCGATCACGCCTAATCACCGACGCGTTTTTCATTAAGCGGGAATAGAGTCCAAAAACCCAAGAAAACAACAAAGGTAACCGTGGTTACCACAGACCTCACCCTCATCACTCAGCAAACTAAAAATTACATGGCAAATAAAATGGCGACGGGATGCGACAAAAGCGGGATCAACAGTCCTCATCCTCGAGCCTGTCTAGCTCAAGCTCAACGCACAAGTCGATCCGGCCGCCCAACAGCCGCTGCATGACCCCTTTCTTTACGTCGGGCATGTTCCCGCAAAGGGCCGCCCGGAACCGCGCTCGGACATCCACATCGGGGCATTCTCCTCGACCGCAATGCCCAACTTCTTGAGGAGGACATTGTGCGCTTGCGTCGTGGCATTAGCCGCTCTTGGCTTGGCCGCGAGCCTGCCACTCCTCCTCAGGACACCCCCGAGGCCGGCGGCCGCGACGCTTTTTGGTAATTTCAGGGTGGCGAAATTCGAATACCAAAACTGAAAAGCTACTGTATTAGAGAGAGGCGACAGACAAGCAAAACGGGAGATCAACTCGACTTGGGCTCTCCTCTTTGCATCCATCCCTATATCTGGTTTGACATTACCAAACCTTGCTGACTCTGTTTCCTTGTCAGTTTGAGTGTTTGACGCTCAACTTTGGTAATCACCAAACCTTGCCAATGCAAGTCTGTTTCCATGCCAGTTTGTCGCTCAACTTTTGGTAACTCTCCCTTGCTTGCCAAATCTTTGTCCAGTCAAGTTCGGTAGCAAAGCGAATCGGTCGTGCTGCCACCGCATCTATATAAGTCTGCTATTCTACGATAAGTTGATCCCAGTCTGAAGAAGATTGGTGCTTTTGGTTCGTCGTCGTCGTCGTCCAAGCCCAGCCATGGCCCGGTTGTTCTTGCTCTGCTTGGCGGCGGCGTTCTACTGCTGCCTCGCGCTGCTTCCGTCGCCGGTTCAGGGACGTCCCGGCAGGGATCATCGTCTTCTGTTCCCCGAGGCTCCACACTTGGATGCCGCAGAGGTATCACGGCTACTGTACCATTGTTTTGTTTTGTTTTGTTTTGTTTTGTTTTTTCCCTACGAAAAGAAAAGCTTTTGTGATCTCTTTGTTGATGGTGCACCGGTCCAATGTCAGCCCACGGAGCAGCAGGGTGTCGTGGCGGTGAAGAAGGCAACGTCGTCGTGGTCACTGCTGCCAACGCCGACAGCAGGCGGCGTCGTCACGCCGGAGCTGCGGTGGGTGCCTGGTGGTGGTGGCGCGAACCCGTTGCACAACTACTACGGCAGCAGTGCCACCAGGCAGGATGAGGAACAACGCACCCCACCGGCGGCGAAGGGAGCGGCGTCAGACCGGAGCTGCGGGCGACACCTTGGGGCTCCAACCCGTTGCACAACTAGCATCGTAGTTTGAGAGTACATTTTGGATCGTGCACTTTGACTTGAACTGCAATGGTCACGGAAACCGTGCGTCTTTGCGTCATGTACTACGATACTTGTTTTATCCAGTTCTGCAAACGTAGAACTACAATTGTTAATGAAAGTCTGAAACGGTTTAGATTTCTGCAACGAAGCTCGTGCATACTATATGTTCAGGGGAAAAGGGGCACAAAATTCAACACGTAACCATAGCTGCATTTCAATTAGAACAAAACGGAAGTCATCACTAAAATTCTGCAGAACCAACCCCCAACAGCACGCAAATTATTTGTACGCAACCCCAGAGGCTTGCTGCACATACATACAGCCCTCATTTTAACAACAAAGCATTAGACACTACCGCTTGCTGCATATACAAGAGCTACAGCCCAACATTTCAAACACTAAACAGAGTCTTAGGTTAACAGTGCTGAAAAAGTTCTGCAATCCAAACTATGTACAGAAAAGCATAGTCGCAACATGCTTACGAGGGCGCTGATTCTGCCCCATCATGGAGAGCACAGCACACGGTGGCCTTGTGATGACCCTGGTACACCCTGATGGCTCTCCGGTCGACATCGTCCATAGCCTCGCTGTCGTGTCAGAAGAAGCTGCAAGAGAGAGAACAGACCGATTAACTGCATATCTGATGAATAATCGTGGAAGGCAGAGGGGCAAACAAGGTATAGTCCATACCTGTTATCAGATAAGCACCGTCCACTGAGAACACGCAGTCCCAAACCCAGCGCTGATGGCCTGACAAATTGATTGACATCGAGGTTTCAGGATCTCATTGAGAAACACGGGATGAATGTGAGATGGAGAGTTGGTTAAAAGAAGACTCTGAACATTACCGACTAAAGTTCTTTCCAACTTGAAGCCATCGACATTCCAAATCTTTACGGTGTGGTCAGATGATGCTGTGGCAAGATACCTGCAAACAAACCTGAGAATGTCACATGGAGCCCAAGAGGACACAATACACTGGAAGAACCAGAAAAATAAGCCTTTTAGACCATTGTTACATCACCTGTTAGGATCGCAAAATTCTGGTGAAAGCAGGCACTTCAGAATGTAGCCATCATGGGCTTGCAGTTTGTGCAGAGGTTCAAAGCAGGTGATTGTCTACATAACAGAATTTGTCAACATGAAAATTCAGAAATCACAATTCTATATTTAAGAATAGGTGCTCTGCCAGAACACACTGACCTGAGTACCCTTAAGCAGGCGCTTAAACATAACATGTCCTACGGTTATTTGCAGCAACCACCATACTCCCATCCCACATGACTGTCAGAGATCTTACAGCAGTATCAACCTCCGGTACCTAAATAATTGGAACCAACACATAAATTGGTTTCTTGTGTTTCCCTTTCCACAGTGTACCATAATACTGGAATATGAGACTCACCAGTTCACAGCTGCATGAGTTAGCAGCCAAGTCCCACACACGTATGTTTCCATTCTGATCACCAGATATTAGCTCTTTCTGAAAAAAATAAACATCAACATCATGAAATTTGGTGGAAGAAACAAACAGAAGTAACAGAGGAGAATAGGCAAAACAAAACTATCTGACTGAACCATTGAAGTTAAGAATACGGATACCACTATTTAGTCAGTACAAGAAAATGAAGCTACACAGGAAATTGAGAAACAGAGTGAGACATAGGCCAAGCCATCTCTGCAGTTTAAGATGAAGGCTAGCCATATGACGGTTCAATTCACTCTCCCAAGTTGATTCCAACTAGGGTATCACAGCAATTGCAACCTATGATTCTTCAAAAAAATGAAACCTCTAAATTCATTGCTACACGCAGTCAAATTGTGTTTTGTCAGCATTTTTGCATTACAGAGTTGGCAAGGGATAAATCAACGCCAAGCAATCACCTAAAACAGTTTGGAAGTAATGAACAGAAGTAGCTAACTAACAAGTTGATAACCAATTGTACTTATGAAGACTTTCGAAATCAATTACCACTTAAGAGTTAAGACCATACACATAAATAATGTAAGAAATGATTCTAACCTGATTTGGGTGGAGAACTACAGTGTTGACAGCGGCACGACTTTCATATTCTCGTTGGCAAGTGCCAGTCCTGAAAACCATACATGCACAAATAACAAAATAAATATCTAAGGCATTATAGCTCAGAAAATTAGCATGGTCCACATGGTACAAAATTAAAAGGCTAATATCTAATTCACATCACGCCATCTAGAACACTACCAGGCAAATTCATGAAGGAAGTTGTATGAGATTTGGAGGATTCAGATAGTCAGATTTTGATCAAACTGGTGTGGTGGCATTGTGCATAAATGAGTTACCTATTCGTGAGGTGGTTAATTTCAAAATGTTCATATGTGTGCCTTTTTAAGTTTCCTTAAAATTTCATCCATTTCATGTAAACCCAATGCACCATATTGCGAGATGCATGATAGCACCTGGAAATGTATCTGCACTGGATTGCCCCTAGTTAAGAACATACTTTAAAGTTTTCACTACAACTGCAGGTCAAGTAAAATAGGCTTGCAACTTAAGAAATGATACAAGATATTAGGTTTGAAAAGCTCACCGCAAATCCCAGATTCTAACAGTTCCATCTTCAGAACCAGAATACATCCAGTTACCATCGCAATGGAATCCCACAGCCATCACATTGCTAGTATGTGAATCATAGCTAATTACCTGCCAGATGTATTCTCATTAGGTAAGGAAAAGGAATGCGATAACCCATAGGGATTGATGTTGAGAACATGACCAGACTGCTGAGGGCTATTTGAGTTGACGTCAAAAGGCGGATATGAGGATTGCCAGCAGCAGCTAAGAATCGCTTGTCGGGGGTTATCTCAAGGCGATTCACTTGCTGCAGCCAACATGTTACAGCAGAGAAAAAGCATGTAAGATTGTTTTTAAACTAGACACAGCTCTGACACTGACGGTGAAGTATACCCAATAGCCATTACTTACAGAGTCTGGATACTGAATAGTGCGGTAACAGCGACCGCTCTTGGCTTCCCAGAATCTGATTGTGTGATCGTAACTCGCAGTTGCTAGAATGACAGAAGGTTGAGCCATTTAGCAGCATCAGCCTGCGCATATGTCAAAACACATGCTCTCAGAATAATGAAAACGAACAGGACAAAAGAGGGCATTATATATAGGGTAACAAATGAACAGGCTTACATGTAAATCCATTTACCCTACAATTGAGCATCTATTCCTAAATCCAATCAACCGCTAAATTGGTACATGATTTTTCTTCCTACCAAATCACACATGATCCTCAACGCTAAGTCTGTGTCCAGGGATGGTTCTAGGATTTTGAGGTTCAAAATTTTGAAGGGCTGTTCAGGTTTTTTGCTTTTATTTAACCGTCTAATAAAGTCTATTCTTAGCATGTACAATACAGCATACCAGTACCTGTATAATATGTAGCAGACATAACACAGAGTTGAGCACACATGTTCATAGAACTGAGCCAAAAGTTAGTGGTGCCACTTAGTAATCTAAAACCAGCAAACTACACTCAAGTAATCCTCATGGCATACTATGCTAGCTCTAGCGTCGATTAACCAAATCAGCTTACAAATTGGACCCCAGTCGATGGCTCGCTGAAGACTCCACTCGCTCCGACCTTCTCCTGCCCCCGGTGCCTATGCAGGTTGCAGGAGCGCTGCTGCCGGCACAGGCGCTGGCTTCCCGTCGCTCAAACGCCCGAACCGCCGGCCGCCGGCCGCCCGGCGCAGCCGCCCGCTCGCGGCGCAGCCGCCTA